>ATSW01013483.1:0-15596 GCA_000444245.1 Botryllus schlosseri | reverse complement strand
TTTCTGTTCACCCCATTAAAGTGTTAGGCTGTCTATAGAAACGATGCTCACCAAATTTGGTTCAATTCCAACCAGTGGAAGTGGAGTTATTGCCGTCGAAAAATTTGGATTTGAATAAAATAGTCTTTACGGTGAGCACAATTATAATAAATAAACGAAGAATCGGTCACAGTAATTACTATTTTATTCAAACCCAAATTTTTCGACGGCAATAACTCCGCATTTTTGAAGAGCCCTAATGCACATACACAAATGTATCAGAAAAACACAGGCTGGCAAGTTTTGAAAATCATTATGCCAACAAGACATAGCGATACATTCAAAATTGCAGTGCAGTAAAAAAAGCACAGCATCGAGTCGAAGCAACAACTGTCAAATCAAGTTGCAAAATTACGTTCACTATATGAGAATACCATAGGAAAAAAATTCAAAGTGGCAGGTTGAAGTTCTTCAATGACAGTAAAAAGACATGCACCGTTGCACACTAGGGAAATATCCGACGTTGATATTTAAGAATTAAGATGGCAAGTTTTGAAGGTGAAGAGGTAATACGAATAGAGATACAAAAAAACAGGATGTTTTATTCTGGTCAATTGCTCGTTACGACATCCTCTATGTGCAGATCTGTCACACATTGAGCAAGGTGCAGTATAACAAACAAAGCACTTCTACTCGGGTTTCGCCTACTTGTACTGCATGTTTTTTTACTACTTCTACTTAGGTTTTTCAGACATAACCAGTTAGATAGCCCCTAGAATGCACTAAATAGTGAATGCAATTTAGAAATCGCACTATAATTGGAGTGCCATTATATATTTTTCGCGTACATCCTTCAATTTTGAAAGCGGCCTCTACCAACTGCAGTAACCTGCAAGTGTGCGACTCGTTCTACTTTTGGAAAGTACTCAACTGCAGTAACCTGCAAGTGTGCGACTCGTTCTACTTTTGGAAAGTACTCAAGTAGTCACAATTTCAGATCCACCTTTACTTGAGCAGCAAGGATGACTCACTTTCACCCCTTTTTGATCGTATATACCGGATGAAAATAATAATCAGCAGATTCAACTGTAACTTGTAAAAAATTCCACAGCAAGCAATGCACACTTGCAAGCAACAATCTCTCTAGCTGGAAATATCTTCAATCTTCATACAGGTTCAACTTGCAACGAGGTCATAAGTTGGTATGAGGGAAATGACTTTATACTGCATCCTCTTCCTTGTCTGCGTAAGACTGAGACAGGATACGGACTTGTTCTGCATTCTTGTCCTAAAATAATTAGCAAGACAATCATTACAAGCGAACATGAAACGATCCTTCAAAATGCTACCAATTCCGAACGCCTTGCAAAATTCATTCAAACACTGACAAAGTACAGCATACTATGCATAAACGCACAAATCGTGAATATTAAAATTTATGATCATTATGGAACAGTGGACACTAGGGGTGTTCAAAAAAAACTTTTTTCAAATTTGATTGGCTTAGCTGGCAAATCATTAGGTTATACCTTGCACAAAAAATTTGACTCATTTCAATTCGCAGATGCTGAGGTCATCCAATTAGAAATTTCCATCATTTTTCAAATAATAGTATTTACGGTGGAAAATTTCACCACTCCGACATGATCAAAATGCCTAAGATGTAGGGATGCTTTTTCCCACTCATTTCCATCTTTACAGGGGCCTATGGTAGAGTTTGGATGAAGACATCGCCAGTTGACGAATAAAAGATATGACACGGATTAGCTGGAAATTAGTAGACTTCATTGAAATAGCTAATAGACACGTTCAAATGATGGTAATATACTTTGCAAATAAACTACTTTTCACACTAATATTAACGACCACGAAAATGAAAAAAAAACTGACACATAGGTAAAACAAGGGTAAATATATGAGTATGGTCATGGTCATAGGCGCCGAGTTACGGGGTGGCACCCCATTCAATATGCTGAAACGCCCGCCGGCTGCGATTTCAAATTTTCGCCTACAATATTCGTATCGTAGGCCTCGGATGCGTGCTTTTTCGTCTGCTATCATCTGTGGGCTACTAATTCTTGTCTGGTTTATACACTCGCTTTTCCTCGATGTCACGTGTCGGTGTTTGATTCGTTGATAATACTGCGCATTGTGCAGTGCACGGCGTTGAATTACGTTGTCAAATAGTGATGCAACACGAGGTTTTCTGTGGCGTAAATTCTGAATTTATTCGATTAGTTCGAACGGGAAGCTTCTATTTTCCAATACAATAAACTTCATTGCTGGACGGACTCGAGCTCAACCATATCGCGGATCGAATTTCAAACCATTTAGCGCGTCCGCATGCACGCTATAATCGCTGGCATGAAATATCACGTGCGCCAGGCTATGCCTGATATCGTAACCAGCCTGAACTATCGAGTCTACAGCAGGACTGGCGCATGTGATAACATCGCTGGCCTAAACCATAGCGTCTGCTACAGACATCATATGATTTGCCTGCTATCTCTACTTATTTGATTGTTATGTTATACTGGCTTAAGACTGCCAGCGTCAAATTGAATAAACCTGAATCTGCGCAATTGGCCACGAACAGACGCGAACAAACGTAATTGATTCGCGCTAATACTGAAACATCAGAAGATGCATGTACTTAACCGTAATAAATGATGCTAACTTGGTAAATTTGAAGAAATTTCAAACCCCTCCCTTGTTTCATCTGGTCACCCTATGTAGAAATAGAAGTCGGCACCTATGAGTATGGTTATGCAATATAACCATTATCCCCTCTGCGCAATATATTTAGACAATCAATATTGCATCTACCTCGTATTGCTGATTTCTGTTTTTGGATGGTGCATGGCGCAACACCGATCTGACTTCAATCTCGTAGTCCTTTTCCGGAACAGTCGTAGAATATTGCAACAAGCACCTAAACAGGAAGATTATAGTAAACAATTTATAGAGACGACAACTAGTTCAACCTACGATATATAATATATTGTATAAACTCAGTGCACACAGAGCTTTCTTCCCAGTTCTGCTCAACTTTATCAGTTGCCACTCTATTGGGAAACTCAGGGCTAATCAATTAAATATACCATATACTCACCATTTCCAGTAGGAAATTCCCAGCAGAATGAACCTAGACGACTCTCTCTAGGAAGGGCTACTTGCTGAGACAACGTATCTGAACAGATAAATAACAGTCAGTGGCAACTCAAACACGCAATAACGGGCATGGGTTGATTAAACGCAGTCAAATAATGGTAATCTTATAGCTGGCGAATAGAGCGCAAAATTTAATAAAACAGGTCTCAATATAAAGCTACTTTCGCATTGATTCAGAAAAATATAAATTAAAATCTGGTACGGGCACTAAAACCCCCGAAAATTGCTTTTAAAATGTGCATTGTTTCTAACAAAGGTAGCGGCAGTAGACAATGACAAATCAAATGTGTAGAACTGATTGTGACATCATTGAACGCCTTGGCGAAGTCGTGCTGAATATATATTACAATGAAATTCAAGAACCGCCGTGCCGAATGGAACAAACTGTTTTGTAGATCGGCCTGTTGCGTACCAAGAAATACGCGTTGATAGTAAATTCTATGATATATGTTTAGGCTTTTGTGCTATAATTTATACTTATCCAAATTTTTGAATGCGCGACGACGCATAAAATACACAAAATATTCACATTACGACTTATTTGCGCTACAGCCATTGATACGACGCGCTATACTCTGAGAATCACGGGGAACACGGCAAGCGACTTCGCCAAGGCGCCCAATGATGTCACAATCAGTACGAGACATTGAACGGTCATTGTCTACCGANNTTACCATTGATAGAAANAATACCGACTTTGNCCNTTCGAGGGCGNTTTCCGGGGCGTTCCAGTGCCCGGACCAGATTTTAATTTCNNTTTTCNGAGTCAGTGCGAAAGTAGCTTTCGATTGAGACCCGTNTAATTAAATTGTTCNTTCTGGTCGCCNGCTCTAACATTAANGNTGAGTTATCAAATTGGAAGTTTCTACAGTCATCATTGCATGAGCTGAGCATANAAAATTTCAAATAATTCNTAACTTACATACGGTATACCCAGCTCAGCTTTCTAGANTATATNTNAGAGTTAAATAATTTTTTTTACAAATGAAACGGTCATAACTGCAGATTTCTAGATGTTTTGATACCACATGGAGGAATTAAGCTTTAACCTGCATTTGGTAAATTGGTGATACACGGTCCGTAAAATCATGACATTACTGGCAGATTTCTTCCTTCACTTTTCTTCAAGATGCTGAGATTTCTTTTCGAACTGTTTCGCCCGAGCTTCAGCAAGATCAGTGTCACTATGGTATCAGTGGAACATGTGCGTTTTCTTTGAATCTTCTCGTGACCACCCGAATCAGACCTTGAATCGGAATCATATTTGGTAGATCTTCGTATCCGTCGTCTTTTCCCCGCATCCGATGCCGAGCTATCCAAGTTAGTATTGCAATACTCAAACCATAGCGCTGGGTAGAATTGAATATCGGTACTTCAATAATACAATTTGGAAGCCAAGCATTAATATCATGATTGAAATACCAGCAATCACGACTCTTGAGTAGGGATGTCTATCACTCAATTTGGGTTACGGGTCTCATTCAAAAATTCTGATAGCTTGCGGTCAGTCAAGTGATACCTTCCAATCCATTTCCAGTTATTAATCACAAAACAGTAACTCTTACCTTATGTTGATCAAGAAATCAAGTTTGGTTACAATAAAAGGACGTACTATAACAGTATCAACTCTAAACCTACCTATACCTACCGAACATCCGNCATATAGCTCTNTAATACTATAGGGATTTAAAAACCAAGNGCATTTTCGTTGTGCACATACGCCACTTCTGACTNTAACCGTATCATTATCATTGACTGACTACACTGCTACAACCAGTGGTTNNGGTTAAGTAATCACCGAGCTAAGTGGCACACAGCAAATGTCGAAAATGCTTCTCGCCGCTGACAACAATTCACTTCANAGAATCACGGTTCAAACTTCCCAGACGAAAATTTGAATCACGTGAACTGGGCTCGCTGCGCAATGCGCCACTGCGCATATNGATGAAAAAGGCTAATGATCTCATTCACTTCACGCATGGCGCGACGCACGAGGAAAGCTCGTCAATCNTTGAGTGGTATTCAGCGGGGTAACNNCACTTAGCTANATAACATCGGTAANACATTATGAGATACAAATATTGTAATTGTAAAATTGTAAAGTTTATTACATGCTCGAAAGAAAAGTACGAAAGAGAATGTACCATTAACTATTCAATATACCAGCNTATAATCCCTGTAAATTATATGGCGATCAAGTCAGATTCACTGTGCGCAGTCGCCATTTCTGCCGACCCATTGAACGNATTCAAGTGAAAAACGCTAAACATCTCACGGNATGACGCACGCGAAAAGTTCGTAACATCTTTCGGAATTGCGAATGTTCACCACAGGAACAAACAGTAACACGACAGCTAAAAGGGCACAGAAATGGCAAAGTTTAAAAGCTTGAAATGTAGGCCCGACAGTGAATATTGACCGTTCAATGCCAGCATGCATAATCCGGTTACGTGACGTCGCTATGAAGAATCACGTCCAGTGATGATTTTCCGTCAAATTCTATTGAAATATTTGAAATACTGAAATGTGTGCAATTTGTGCATATCAGCGTCGGGAGTTGAGAGGTTAACTTTATAGCTGAAACAAAATGGAGCTATCCTCACACTGTCCGAATATGATATCCATTGGAATTCTGATTCGCACTTTCAGTGGACTATCCCGAATTACGGTGTGTAAATGTGCGATTTTCTTTCGAACTGTACTCTTGAAATATCTTGAAAGGATGAAATATGTGCCCTTATCAGCAAGAACTTGAGTGGTTGACTTTTTAGCTGATACAACATGGAAATATCCGCACACTGTCAGATTACGATATCCATTGAATATTGAATTGGGACTTTTAGTGGACTATCCGAAATGATTTTCTGTATGTATGTCCTAGGATATCCGAACCGGACATTTTCGAACGTGGATAGCCGAGTATTAGTCCACGTCTGTCCAACCGGACACTGGGACACTCGGACACTGCTTGGATAGCCGTAGGCAATTATGTGTTTGCTGGGTTATTATAGGCTCTCGCTTCTCTGAAATGTAGGGTTGGAATTAGCAATATGACGTCACATGACGTCACGTGACGTCATGAGGTTCACGTTCGCGTTCACACAGAACCTTTCAAAAAGGATCGCGTTTACATGAACCTGAATCTTTTAGAGGTTCACATCATCCCTAGTAAACACTATGAACTATATTCGTTCGGTTCAACACATACAAGAGAGTTGTTGAAGGTGAACTTTGAGCATTGAGCACTCGCGCAAACTTTGGAGTCGATATTCCTTGTTTACCACAATGTACGACCTGAAGGTAAATCGATCAGTCGACCCGATTACTTGATGATTCGAAATTGTCTTAGAAATTGCAATCCGAGTCACGAGAAAATCAACATTTTTGAAACGCTAAGTATATTCAAGTCATTTTCCGCAAAGAGACTCAAGTCAAGTTAAGTTGAATCGGGTAAAGGCATGACTCGGTTCATCCCCACACTGTATGCAACTGACGGTATGTAGGACAGCGCCTATCAAGACAATGATAATCCCTTCCAAAACGATGGTAAAAACAAGATATGTTTAGGCTACATTTCATCGAGAATGTAAATATCAGGGCGTATATAAAACCTAAAGGTTTATCGATCTTATAGTCAGGGCAGTGGAGTCGCAGCGTCGCTTATTGTTTTCCTAATGTAATCGTAGTCTCGAAATTTTTCTAGGACTCCTTGCCGTTGGAGTCGTGAAAAAACACTGGTTGGATTCGGGGTCAGATTTTGTGAATATGCTCTTGAGTCCGATTCCGACCCCAACTTCTGTATTACATAAGAAAGTGCTTTCAAAGGTCTCTTATAATTACTCATAATAAATAAAATAGGATTTGTATGTACCAAAAATCACTGTTATTGGTAACGATAATGATAACATTGGACACTATTTGCAAATTGAAATTCAGTTGTATGAAGGAAGAAAATTGCAGGATGTATCTTCGTGGCCAACGCAAAATAGCTGATGCAATCACAGATTGGTTCAATTTTGGGAATTATGCCATGATACTGCGAAAGAGTAAATATATCGTTGGGTTTTGTGAGTGACAACATCGCCTACAAAATTGATGCAAATATATTTAAACGCTGCTTCCCACTTGATCAAAACTATTTTTACCATTTAGTATAGCGCAGCCGCTTGAGTAGAACAAATCTGTAATAAATACTATAAGTATAGTCCTAGTCCATGAATACTTCATCAAGTGCATGTATAGTGTAGACATATGCTATTTGACATACGCTATTTTCCTACCGACGTTTATAGTAGGAGAGAGTGTGTGCTTATCGTCAGTATAGTGTGTAGTGAGAACATTTCTACAGCTCTGTTTTAGTTGTTGACTCATACAAAAGAGTTAAAATTTTAATATTTTTATCCACATTTTAATTATACAGGAGATGTATGTATCTTGTTTGAATAATTCATGCATATTAGAGAATATCCGTGGCTTGTCTATATTATGAACACTTATAACATATTAAAAAAGGAATGATACTTCGCAATAAATACTTCCATGCTAATTGTACAGTGAGTATTTCGAGATATGCCAAAATGAAACATGTTTGCATGTCATCGCGAATAATGTGTTTGCTTATAATTATTGGTTATAAGAAAGTCATTAAACAATCACTGTGGCAAATAATTTTCGAACTAAATTCGTAGAACGGTTGGAGTTGGAGTCGGAGCTCTGTATGGAAAATAGTATAATAAACAAATAATATATTAAAATCCTAGTATGGAGGTTATGACAGCGAAGGTATTTCACATCACGAGCAACTCAATTTCTTCGACCAACACAAGCTAGTTAATTGCATTCATAAACTACATATGACATTCAAAATATTAGGCTAATTTTCAATGAATATATACGATGTTTTGGTACAACACAAATTCAATTACATCTTTTAAAAACGAAGTGTCATTCAATAAGCTATCCAAGGTCAATGTGATATTCTTCCGCTGCGCTATGGCTCTCAGTAGCCGTCCACGCTGTTCCAGTGCCAGGTAATCAATCAAGAAATTGTTCAAGTCATCATTTGTTCCACAGTGGTAACACAATAGCGTCGCAGAAACAACTTTTCGGGGAAGATGCCATTTAATGACCAATGTCCCGTTCGTAATAGGAAGTATGAGTAAGAGTACAAGTAAGCGAAAACTACTTAAGTACCCACAAAAATTGAAAAATATTCGTTATTGACCACCGCCGATTGAAAATGAATGGAATCACAATGTTTTAATAGAGACGGATCAGACGAGCCATATGTGTCGAATGGCGATGATGAACGAACTCTATGCAAAAGAAATTTCCGGCTTTGCGTTCTTCCCTCCGACCTGCAACAACATCGAATGCTTTTGTGCGCACCCCGTAAGTATGAATTAACCAGGGACGGTCAGATATGAGTTTTTCAACTTTTAAAGTACTTCCACTTCTACTCAATAGTATTTCAGGACGAACTTTCGCATTTACTGTTTTTTAAAGCTGAAAGTTGCGTTCGGACGTGTTTCCATTACGTTTATCAGTACACAGTGCAATCGTTATAACTGCACTGGATGATATAGCCCAGGGCCGGCCAACCCGTGGCCCGCGAGAAGGTTTTGAGTGGCCCGCGTGGTAATTTACGAAATTGGTAATTTTATAAAAGATGAATTGCACAGACTGTGAACTTGCAAGGCCAACCAAAAATTTGATTAGTCTGGAAGCAACACTTGAGATGTTATGACTAAAATTAGGGATGGTGTGAACCTCTGAAAGGTTCAGGTTCGTGTGAACGCGAACCTTTTTGAAAGGTTCTGTGTGAACACGAACGTGAACCTCGAGACGTCACGTGACGTCATATTGCTAATTCCAACCCTATCTTCCAATGAAGTGATAGCCTATATTAATGTACACGATACCTAGCGAAGACTCGGTCCACCTAATGCCACAATGCTGAAGTACATATCGGCGTGTTAAACGTCGCTAAATGTATCAACACTCAACAGCGGTAATCAAAGGATATAATAATTGCGTAAAATCAATACATTCCGTCGCTTTGCCAACAATTTCGACGAGGACTTACCAAGGAATATAAGCTTACGCCTTAACGGTCTTAGCCAGACCGGACAATGTGTTCGGAGTCTGAGTATTGCTATGCTACATTGATATTGAGCAGTGTGTACAACTGGTTTCAATACCACCTTAATCGCACGGATTTGGTTTTAATGATACAGTAAAGATATGAAGTCAAGATTGACCCCGTACGCCCGTTCGATTTTTTACATCAGAAGACGATATCAATATCATTGATTGGTTGAATGAATAAGCATCATTCGCTGACTACGTATATCGCTCGTGATCTTGTGTGATTGCGGGTCAAGCTCACAGCAGATAGTCACTAAATATTCACAAACGGAAAGCTGGTTATTCCGAGAAAATTTTTGCAACAAAGCAACTAAAACTTTTAAGGTTGTTAAGGTGCATGGTGCATGCTCGTTAAGCGTTGATTTTTTATGCTGCCAGCACCATGCATGGAGTGGCCCGCTGTTGAAATGCAACAAATTTGAGCCAAAGATCTATATAATGGAGTGAAAATTACAATTTACCAAAAGGTTCACAGTGCAGAACCTACCAAGGTTCTGTTGTGAACACGAACCTCTAAATTTCCGAGGTTCACACACAGAACGCGAACGTGAACCTCGCGTTCACACCATCCCTAACTAAAATATCAGTTACGACGCATTGGCATTTCCATGAGCCAGTCACACTTCGGTAGATCTTCGTACACTACAATAAAGCAGAATAATTTGCGATAAATTTATCAAAAGTAAATATTTTCTACACGCTGTCGTCACTCGACTTCTTGCTTTTAATATTGCTACCCCTTTGTGAAAAAGAAAAAAACGCCCAATGCATCAGATTGAGTCTAACTATATTCTCGATTACGAGACAGTGTCGTTCAACATATGCGACCTATAGCGTTTGCGCTCGCAGAAAGACCGTCGACTATGAAACCTAGGCACAAAACGATTGACGCATGTTGGTCGAAGCTTTCGAAATTGATATGTCCAGGCGCTGAATAGTCCAGTCCTGGCAAACTGATCCCAGCGATATACTGCAGGCCCGCAATATAGTCAATTGACAATATTATTGAGCTATGAACTTCGAAAAATTTTCGCGCTTGGCGCGGCTAGTGGCCCGCGCAATATTTCGTCGATCGAATGTGGCCCTTTGGCTGAAAAGGTTGGCCAGCCCTGATATAGCCCATGCGCGACTGTCGAAAAGCGCTCCGATGTAGTGTCATTGGTCAATGGTGATTTTTCGTTAGTCGCAAATATTGGTTCTGCAGTTTGTAATGTAGCAATGTGCGATCGATTAATAGAAGTACGAGGCAATGTCTCACTGAATTCTTCTTTTTGCAAACACAAACCCCCAGTATATACTTTCCATGGCATCGTTTTGTACTATGCTATTGAAGTACTTCAATACAACAGTACAACAGTACTTCAAACATCGGAACACACCGACTTTTTATGTACTACCTGGAATGCTATTGGTGAAAGATTCAATTCGTCCCATGAATCCTAGTAATCTGTACTATGAACCAGTGGTTCTCTGCCTTTCGAATACCATCTCACGTGTCGCCAATTTTAGACCAATTCATTTCCCTAGTATACTACGAAAGCAAGAGGGTTGTCGCGGAAGTATACTTATTGGAAATATGATTACATTTATTATAACAATTCGATGCTTGTACTATGACAAGAATTGTGTACACAGAGCAGGCTTAATCCAGCAAAGTCCACCGACAGCGTGGAAATGCTACTATTTGCGTCGCTGAAGTAGTTGTACTAATCTCCTACTCCCTGTCAACACACCATGACTATTTATTGGAGTTTGGATTAATTGACAAATTTTCAATAACTGGCGGGAGTGTTCAAGCTAGTTTTGGTATTTGAAAGTGGAGATAGCTATAAATCACCCTACTTTTTGGTGGAAATAATGAAATCACACGACTTACGTGTACAGCGATATAATAGTGATATGAATATAAAATAAAATACCAATCACATTGATTTCACGAGGGTAGGGTGATGGTGTTAAGATTTCGTCGCCCGTTAAATTTCCTTAATGATCGTAGAATCTCAGATAAAATCCCGACGCTACGGAACTTGCTACTGTCAAGAATCAATCCTGGGTCCTCCGCCGTCAATGCTGGTGGTACGTGAGCTCGCCCAAGTATAGCAACATAAAGGAGGGTGGTAACTAAACAAAGCGTTATAAATTCCGCCGAAGGTGTTGACCTTAATTCTAGTCAACCCAATAGATTCGGCGGCTTAACAGCGACATGACGCAGATTGTTGACCTTTTTTTGTTTTTCAGTCATAATCTTTAGGGCTGGGCAAAATCGAGTATACCTGAGTGATTCGATTCTTAATAGCGTCTTATGCTTCGAGTCGAGTCGAGTGAACGATTATCACTCATTGTGACGTCATCACATACAGTAAGATGTCCAAGTTCAAATATATATCTTTGATGCCACCACAAAGAATATAATTGCTGCTATGAAGTACATTAAAGATACTTTGGTACTTTTTTGACCATACCGATTTCGTTTCACTTCGTGCCAACGTTGTAGGATGATATACTTCAGAAATGGGTTATTTCCGGGATCGTTCGTAGCTTTGTATTACATGTTTCACATGATGCGATAGGCCAATCAATGTTTCAAGACTTCCAGAGTGCAAAATGGTACCGTAACTACAATTTTCGGTAATAAATTAACTGGCAGTGGCGAGGAGCGTGTAATTTCAGTACTGAAAAATTCGTCTTTTACTGCTCGACTCGAATCATTAAAATTGATACTCGATTCAGATTCGAGTACTGGAATCACTGTGCCAAGCCATAATCATCTTATCAAATCTTCGATATCTATAGTCATTTTAACCAGGCCGATATTGCATATTATGATTCCTAAGATGCCAACTTATAGCATGCTCCAGGCGTTTTGTAAGACAGCACTAATATGAAGATTGGATTGCGAGAAAGTGATTAGCTAAATCAGGTGTGGCTGTTATTCACGGCCCCTTTCGATTATCTATGTATATCACGGCCGCATTCGAGGGCATGACCGTAAGGAAGTAACTGAACGCAAATTACCCATGTTCAACTGTCCATTTCTTTTCCCGATGAACTCCGGGCTGATCTACTTTTACATATCGGCTAACTATTAGGGCTGGGCACAATGATTCGAGTACTCGAATGTGAATAGAGTATTAATTTTATTGATTCGAGTCGAGTAGTAAGCGAAAATTCGGGGGCCAATTAGCGAATTAAATTTGCATGTCGACGGTCGCAAACACATTTTATTTGAATTACGTGTTGACCGCCACACAAACTCTCTTCTAGAGCCGCAGGTTGGCCCCTCCTGAGCTAGATAAAACTACAACACTAAGAAAGGGATTACAGACTCGAGCGCGCGTCCCATTTGTGTCGCACAGGTGCAGCATACCAGTACACTACTCGCCACTCTGGTTACTCGAAGTGCTAAGGGGGCCGCGAACCATATTTTGCCCTTTGAGAAAAGGTTGAGAACCACTAAACTAATTAATTACATTTTCAATAAAATGAGGAATGTGGATAACCTATTCACTATTTCTGTAGAAACGAAATGTGACGAAAAAGATTTCGAATGCCGCGACAGATCTGCCTGCATCCCAACCTCAAAATTCTGCGATGGAAGAACAGATTGCAGGTAATCAGTTGTTGTCGACTGATATAATTACAATATTCCTCACGACGGATGAACGTCTACAATCGATTTAGATCGAATTTTTCCGCAATTGAATTTCCGGTAATATCCTGATCATTGAGCATGAATTTAATACGTGGTTGATATGAATTCGCGAATATCGATTGTATTTATTGAATACCAAATTTTTAATTTAAAGTCTTAAAATGTGTTCTGAAAAGAGATAACTGCAATAATTATTTTTCATGGCACTCGAGTGGACTTACCTACATTCTCAACCTGTCCAAGTTATTAGGTTCTAACATTCCTTGATTTATCTACATCAGTGCTTTTCAACCTGTGTGACGGTTCGCACTTGTGCCAATGAAAAAATTTGCTCTGCAAATGACGAAGGTGGTGCGAATAGTGCGAATGAAAATCCGGATCAATCCGGACAATTAAAAATAATATTGTAGATCAACAATCGTATCACAAAATATGACGTCACTGGCATGAAATTTCGAATAATATAGGCGCTTAAGCTCAATGTGCGAGTTTAGATCGTACACGAACTTCTTCTTTTGGCAGAAACTTGATTGGCATATTTTGATAAAAGTCGACTCCAAGGCATTCAATTGAAAGTGTGAACGGCCACATCTGGAAATCTAATTCCATATTTGTTACAGTAAATTACTAGTATTCATTCTCACATTCGATATCAATCCAACCAAGTCAAGATTCATACCAATATTCAGAGATATCGTACATATGTATCTGATTCCAATCGAATATAAATTTCAAAATTCCGATGCGCAACTCCTAATGAGAATCAGGATTGAAATCAATATATCATCAACAAGAACTGATTTTATTGGATTTTTCAATCGAAAACAGCACGACGGAAGGCGGCTCTACGAAGGCAATCGAAGAAAGACAATGACTAGTTGATAACGTTATTCTCTCTCTCAAGATTCTAATCAACCGTGTCCTTATCCTTACTCGAGACTGTGAAATGCTAGGGTAAGGAACACAATTACATCATATTGAAATCACAATTTCTGGCCAGATTAACCCATTCACTTCATGACGAAAATACACCCTGACTACAAAAACATATCCAGGATTCACATAGGACAGTGGTTCTCAACCGGGGGACCGCGAAGCATTTTCGGAGGGTCCGCGAAGCCTCAAAATAGTTGATAACCAAATTTCTATTTTTTTAATTCAGAAATTACGAGGCAGTCTAGCTTCATTACTACTAAAACTCTAGAGCTCGCATTAACAGTATGGCCGTCTGAGATGAAATATCCTACTGTGCAGACTCATTTTATTTGCTAAATTGCCAATTGATGATTAGAGATGTTTTGTTGGGCATTGCGAAAAGAAAAATTGGATGAGTAAGGTCAATCACGGTGACTTCGAGATGTTTGCAAAAATCCATTTTCATTTGTGATATAAACAACCCCTTTTCCAAAATAACTTCAAGATACTCTGCTAGATAGAAATGACCAGGCTTGACGTTATATGTTCATTAAAAAAATGTCAGTTTTGGTGCCATATTTGTTGCGATCATACCCAGATGTGTATTCTGAGGCGTTACGCGTTATTATTATATTCGCAACCACTTATATTTGTGGACTGGATTTTCGGCACACGTTCATATCAAAACGAAGAATGATTTTCAAGACACGACCACGTATTTCGAGAAATGCAGTTGCAGAATTCGCTTTGAAATAATGGAAGTCAGCCCAAATAGTATGATCTTATTTTCAAGAAAGGTCATTTTGTTGCTGTTTATCACTAAGCCTACAATTGTCATCTGCGCAAGACAGATAACGATTGCACAAGATAAATAAGGATTGCACGACGATTTAGCTAAATTTGAACTAAATCTACGTTGGGGTGTACGGGTCCGTGACGATCCAAAAAGGGTCCGCGAAGACAAAAAGGTTGAGAACCACTATCATGCCCAAAAGATGCACTTGAAGATGGCTTATTCTGCATATGACGCGGCAAAAAAGGTCAACTCTACGGCAAGTAGACGTGGAACCG
This sequence comes from Botryllus schlosseri, assembly GCA_000444245.1. Lineage (NCBI taxonomy): Eukaryota > Metazoa > Chordata > Ascidiacea > Stolidobranchia > Styelidae > Botryllus > Botryllus schlosseri. The sequence goes on along the minus strand of ATSW01013483.1, from coordinate 661 downwards.
GTTTTCCGAGCACATACTCGGAAAAAGGATCTGTTTTGTAGTCAATTCAAAAGCGATTAGAGTTACGCGAATAAGTGTCCAGTTTATATGTCCTAATTTTCCGATCCCTAAATATTGGGGAACACATTTGTGTCGAGCTTGATATGGGGTAGAGGAGTCGAAAAAGGGTGAGAACCACTGGTGCATACCAGACATGGGGTAATCGTGATTAGTAACGTAATCGATTACGACGATTACAGCATTTTCAAGTAATCGTAATCGCAATTGATTACATTCGAAAAAAATCCGAAGTAATCGTAATCGTAATCGACTATTTCACAAAACTAATCGATTTCTTTGTGAAAGAACGATTACTTTTTATTTGTGCAAGGACCATAACATAAACTGAACAGTGAACATTCTTGATAATTGAAGAGGGCGATAACCAGGTTATTGATGGCAGAAACGTCGGATTTTCAGATTCCACTGCCCATTATTGCATCACAAGTTTTAGCCTTGCTCGTCATTGCCTGAAGAATTATTATCCACACATAGTAAGTATATATTCGATGTGCAGTAGTAGTATAGTGGTAGATTTACAGTACGGTAGTAGTGTGATTACTAGGGCAATTTTTTTTTTGACATGTCAAAAAAAGTCAAAATTAGGTCAAAATTGTAGCGT
>ATSW01013481.1:0-12416 GCA_000444245.1 Botryllus schlosseri | reverse complement strand
GATATAAATCCTTGTAATGCAAGCCCAAGAATATTTTTGATGCATGGTTAGCAGGCCCAATTTCATTAAGAGTAAAAAAATACTTTGTTACTTGTTTATCGTGGTAGTGGTAGTGAAACTGATATAATCATTGTTTGTTTTTTTACAATAAAATTAGAAATTTACAAGCCATAATTTGATCAATTATAAATATGTTTTAATGATTTGTGTTGATCATGTTTTCCGTTAACGGACGTAACCAATGAATTTGATTCCATGCCATTGTCACGAAAGTTAAAGATACTAAATGATATTTTGTTATCACTATCCCTAATTCCCTATGCATTCATTTTCATGATTGAACGAGTTGCATGATATTTGTAGTGAGTTTGCTCTTGATCATTTGTGATGTTCGTGATTTCATGGACTATTCCGGAAACGGTTTCAACTGCTGATCTGAATTTATTAAACCCTGTCACAGCAGCTATTGGAAATTTCAATGTTTGCACGTATTTAATCACCCAGGTTGGGTATTATAAGCGTCATCTATTCATGAATCAATAAAATGTGATTTTATTTTGAGCCCTGCGTTCCGGTGACTAGTCAACCAGCCACTTTGAGGCTGAACACTTTTTAGGTAAACACTTTTAATTTAAACACTTCGCAACACTTCTAGGCGTTCAATTTTTGGATCACGTTTCGTGTTCAATTTTCCGTGTTGAGCAACACTTCAGAATTTACAGTGTACATGGACGACTTGCACTCAATAATCTAGTCGATGTATACGATATGTAGGGGCTTGAACGTTCGGCTCGACAGTTTTAGCAAGTAGATAAAGAACATTGTTACGGAATGGGTGTTCTGATGATGATGACTACCGACCGTCAAAAATGCTGCATAACAATGTAGTCCTGGTCAAAGATATTTTTGGTCTGTTTATGACAATGGTCGGATGCCCTTTTCGTCGAAGGATTCATATTTACCGCATATTTTCAATTGTCAATGTCAATCCACTGTGACATCACAATTGAAGATTCGTGACGTCATGGCTTAAAAAATGATGAAAACATGTTTTAAACAAGGGTCATGTTTAAACATGTTTGTTTCAAATGGATTATTGTTTTTAATGCAACCCTATAGCGACAACTGTAAAATGCCATAAATCGCTTGAAATCCTAATCAGTGGTATTTGGCGGCAAGCTTTGCTAAAAAAGGAAAACATGGCGTGAAACGTTTTTTTTTCGTAGTCGAGTAGAAAACATGATTTTGTTTAGTCGACCAAATAATATTTACCGTAAAAGTTCTCAAATTACTCGTTTTTTTCTCATTACTAATATACCTTTTGCAGCTTGTAAAAATTGAAATAGTGTCATTTTATTCGGATCTCAAAATTTGGAAACCCTGATGTTGTGTCTACATCAGTGGTTCTCAACTGCCGGTCAGCGAAGACTTTCCTGCCGGTCCGCCAAGTATTTTAAAATTTATACCTTCATTTCAAAATGCAAAATGTTGAAGGCTTGTCAGTCGATGAAATAAATAAAACATCAACATCAAAATATTTAGAACTTCGTGAGGTAACATTAAGCTAGAAAACATGTTCGATTTAACTTGAAGTTCAAACCGCCTACTTAGATGACATGCGAGCGACAAGTACTAGCTGACGCGCTAAACCGCGCAGTTTTCACGATCACTCGTTTTCGAATCATTCATTTTGTGGAAAAACCCGTATCGCTGTGGCCAGGTATTCTCGTGCGGCGTATTGCGTTCATAGTACGTCTGGTGGTAGTGGGAAATAAGCAAGATAGCACGACAAAGTGCTTGGTTCAGTGTTGGGATCAAGTCACTATCTTCGAGTCACAAGTCAATTTGAGTCATTGCGCATTCTAACTCGAGTCAAGTCAGGTCATGACGAGTCAAGTCACAATGTCGAATTTTTGAAGTTCGAGGCATGATTCAAGCCATTGCATTTCGAAAGATAATTGAAGTATAGATTAATTTACTATGAATCCATAACTAATCCAGTAACGAATATCGAGGTAATTATTCATTCAACGGGGCATTGTATGACTCACACATACGTAGAACAACTAAGCCATACATCGGTAACTGTCCGCTAAATACCTGACAGAATATGAAATCTCAGATATTGAAACAAATTGATATGATCCGTTACACAATCCACCTATCTACCCATACGATACTATTGAAGCCTGTTGACGTTTTTACGGTTGCTCTTTCGTGGTACTTTCGCTTTAACACCTGATGAGCGAGCAGAGCTCCGAAAACTCGTGTAATTAATAAAGTTATATTCATACAAGCGGACGGGTGTAGAATCTACCAAGGTCTTGTGTTTTTACACATCGTCTGCTATCGGCGCAACAAAGTATTCAATTGTTGACGAGTAATATTAAGGTTAGTATACGTCCTCTTTTATGAGGATTTGTATGTTTTTTTTTAAACTTTATTGAAAGTGTCCTCGGAGGACGCCCAAATGTCCTCTTCTTTGAAAATATTGGTTAAATATAGGACAAAATTTGACTGATATACAGTAAATCAGCACTGAAGTAACACTGCGGCGGCTATTTCTGGAGCTGAGCCGGGAAGCTGACCTTTTTTTTAGTCAACCAACCGATAATGTGAAAGAAAAACCGTAATTTGGGGTTCGAGCCAGAAAGTTGACCTTTTTTTGTAGTCAACCGACCACGAGATGAGAAAGAAAAATATCATTTTTTCAGTATTTTCCTCCGGTATTGCAAGTCAAAATTTGGAAAAAGTGTCCTCTTTTCAGATTTCCAAAATATGGTAAACCCAAGTATTATGAATGTATAAACTAATCTATCAGCCCGATTCAAATTATGCAAGAGATTAGTTAAGATTAGTACTGAGCAGAAATACACTGCTACAGATCGAATACTACTATTCTACGACAACGTAAGCTCTAATCACTACGTTTGCCGTCAATTTATTTGTGACATGCCGACGGAGGCAGAGTAAATCCAGGTTGCGCAATCGTGGAATGACTGGTTGTTCACATATCATATCAGCGTGTCGAGAGCCTGCTGTACGTTCAGGTACAACGAGTAAGTCGAGACCGATAATTTGATGACTTTGAATTGACTAGCAAGTTATTACTTTAAGTCACAAGTAAATCCACATTTTCGCAACGCCGAGTCAAGTCGAGTTATTTTTCCAAGGTCATTTCAACACTGGCTTGGTCCGACTTCGAAACGCGTCTTCCCTAGATATTGTCGAAGAGAAGAATATTATTCGAGTTGGCGTAATCGGGTGAATCCACGGTCTTCATCGCGAAAGACTGCAATCGACTCTCGGCGCTAGCACGTTTATCCGAGCAAAATTTTTTTTACCACGAGTCAGCAGACTAACCACCGTAAAATCACATGAATACCCTCGAAATATCACTCTGTAGTACCATAAGTGCTAAAAAACGGTTTCATACTTTACAGCAGGGGTCACCAACACGCGGCCCGTCAAGTCATATTCTGCGGCCCGCGAGCTGATTTGAGATTTCGGAAGAAAACTAAGAAAACCAATTTGAAATGCTGAAATTGACTACAGTTCCAACATGTTGCTGTTGTTGTTTCAAAATAAGCTATTCTCTGGTTCCCAATAGCACTATTCGTCACTAGCAAAAACGGCCGTGGTGATGGCAACAACATTCCATCGAGGGAGAATTAGCTGATATGAATGGGCATACTGTCTTGACTTGCAGTGGCCCAAACACTGCCATGACCGAGACGCTCAGAAAACGGCTTAGGGCAGTGGTTCCTAAAACTGGGGAGCGCGTCCCCCTCGTGGTGGCGCGAAAGCATCAGAAGTAGAGGCGGAGATGCGCTCAACTGAGAAAAGCTTTCCAGTTTTACTAGCCACTGCCCTAAGCCGTTTTCTAAGCGTCTCGGTCTTGGCAGTGTTTGGGCCATTGCAAGTCAAAACAGTATGCCCATTGCCCATTCATATCAGCTGATTCTCCCTCGATGGAATGTTATTGCTCTGTGTATAGTCCGGAACTCATCTTATATAATTCTCTTATCAACAGTCATAACCTTCCATGCCATCAAACTAGACGTTTGGATTGCTAGCATTGTGGTTGCATTTTGTGATTGATGTGATGACAATTTTTGAGTATCATAAATGGGGGCGTGTCTAAAAAAGTTTGAGAACCACTGGCTTCGTGTTTCCCCACAAGATCAAGCTTTACGTGAAGATGGTCTTTCGGCTAGTCACGTATCTCGCTAGTCCCAATATCGATTCCTTAGTCGCTGAAAATCGTTTCCAGGTATCGTGTACAGCTCACAGTTCAAAATAAAATAAAATTGATGATAATGATCTTTTGTTGTATTTGTAATCCTTTATTAAAATATTATTTCGTGTGTGGTCAATATGCCGATCGCCTATGTTAGGTAGCTCACCGTCTTACTGACGTAGAGTTTTAGAATGTTGTTGCATATTTTTAATCGATATCGAATTCATGCGGCCCGCGGCCTCTGCGAAATTTGAAAAGTGGCCCGCGACCCGTTTTGTGTTGGCGACCCCTGCTTTACACAGTGGGCTGATGTCAATTTATTAAGGTCTAGCGGTCCGTCAATTATTATTTGAAATTATGCCGTTCCGCGAGGTGAAAAGGCGGGTTGAGAGCAATGTTCCCTCTAAGCTGCGCAAGTGCCAAATCCGCAGTGCTGAGACGGTCTCTGCGCATAGAAAATCTAAGTTGCGCACAAAAATCCGAAGTGATGACCCTTTTTTAGTCGTTACGTGCTATTGTCCAAGCGTCTGCGCAGTGACTGGTTGAGTGTGCGCAGACTCGTCATAACTTAGAGGGAACATTGGTTGAGAACCGCTGGTCTTCATCATTGTCTTTCAAATGTATATCACGAAGTTGTTGAAATGAGACGACATTCCTCCAGCGGGGCAATTCGATAACTTCACAGTCATAGACGCTGAGATTGGGTCTGCTAGGTATGCCGCGCATACCTAGTAACTTTTTGGGTGTAACTCCCTGACTAGAAGGCGATTCAGAAATGAGCAATGTATTTCGTAACTGCAGCTCACTTGAGAAAATCAGCATTAATTGATTGATCGAATGCACATTATTAGAAGACGCGACGTGAGGCAACAAGACCAAGACCTTGATATTATAGATGCCAATTTCTATAGGCCCGAAATGTAGCGATCGTCAGCATTGTGTAGAGATATGATATCTGGCGCACCGGCTCGAACTATCGCGTCTGCTGTGATTGAGATAGTTTTGACTTGCGCAAATATTAAAACACAGCTATCGGAAGATGTGGTACAGGTTCTTGATATCGAAAGTTCTGAGTCCTCTAAAATCAGTGTCACTACTGAACAGAGTCCAGAACAGACTTTGCATCTTGGAAAATAGTTCCTGTAACTTTAGTTTATTAGCTGTATTAACCAAAAATGCGCATTCGTTTGTTCTCGAGACGGAGTGATTGAAATCTCCCGATTGTCGGTGAGCGTGTTGCCGAATATGCTGCGAGATCGCGAGCTCCTTAACACGATTAAGCTGATGCGATCGATGTATTATCGGTATTGGGGCACGTACATAAACATAATGAATGGATGCTACCTTGCTAAATTTGAAATCAATTTAACAGGTGGCCGGCTGACTCCTGTTTTAAATGTTTTAAGTGTTTTAAACAACCATTTGTTTTAAATGCAACCGCAGCGGTATAGGTAAGTGTCAGATCAGCGCCCATCTCTACCATGCTCGACCTCGACAACGAAATTACTGCCCTGTGTAAAATCTGTTAGCGATAAATGACGAATCGGCTCTCACTCGACTTAGGAAACGAAATTATCACCAACATAGTTCAGTGACGTACTCAAAACTTGGCACAGTGTTCGATACTAAAATTACGACATACCATGCCAAATCTCATGACTAGGGCAAGTTTTTGTTGCAGTCAAATCCGTGAAATGTTGGTTTTATTTTTCACAGAAGTTTCAGTAAAAAGTTGCATTTCGGGACAAGTTCCTTGGAATTATTAGGATATGAGATACTCGAATCGATCCGTATCCAAGGCAGTGTAGCAAAATTAAGTGTTGGCGACTTCAACAAAGTCAATAGCCTGAAAAAATTGACCCACTCAGAATATAATTTTCGGCGGTATAGCCTGAATTTACTTCAAATCAGAAAAGACTTAAAATTCAACCCACAGTATAATAATCAAGCCATCTATTCACATAAAGTGCCAAATATTTTCAGTAAAAAGTTAGTCGCATGAAAAATCGAATAAAGTTGCCAAAACTTGCTTAAAAAAATAGAGAAAAGCAGTTAAAGCCTACATTATAAGATTCCTCCAAACAGCTTCAAACACCATACTACATATCTTCTGAGTATTTAGGAAGCTGTAAAAGTTGAAAAAACTTGCCCTACTCATGACCGATCTCGGTATGGAACATCGTCAAAATCATTGGATACCAATACCAGCCTTTGAGTAAAATCTGTTTGCGGTACATGACGGATCAGCACACACTCAACTTCGGAAACGAAATCACCATCTTAATTCTTGAGTAGCAAACCTGAAACTTAGAGCAGTGTTATAATCGACCATCACGACATAACATAGCAAGTTTCAAGAATTATCATGGTTCGTATCACTGTCAAAATCGACCTATACCAGCAACGGTCAACTCAGTACATAGGACAGCAACATAGTTCAGCTATAGATAACATTGTTACATCACACTGGCGGGGCAAATCGCAAAGTTGCCCCGCTTGATCGGTGATAATATGAATAGAAAAAGCAAATCACCGTTTCTTTTTTGCAGTGGCTCCTAAACTTTTGATAGAGCTTCTTGGGGGTACAGAACTTCAATATACAATTGAATAGTACATTCCTATTGAAATAAACCCGAATATTTTCGTTCGCGCCGTTGGGAGGGGCCGTTCACACTTACATTTGTGTGCCTTGGAGTCGAATTTTATCAAAATACACCAACCCAAACTCTGTTAACAAAAGAAGTTCGTGTACCACCTGCAAATAGTACATTGAACGCTCTCTCGTTCGAAATTTCATGCTGGTGACGTCATATTTTGTGATACGAGTGTTGATATACCATGTTATTTCCAATTCTCTACTAGTTGCTGACGATTGCCCTAGCGAGTGTCAGCCGAAAATATTCGAGTTTATTTCAATATGAATATACTTCAATTGTATATTGAAACTTTTTATACCGTGACGAAAATCTGAGTTTTGTCCATCTCGCGACCCAAGCCTCATGCATCGATATGGATGCATTTCGAATATCAGTATGCTACGTCTTGACGGGCATGTATGAAATAGCGAAGGCGCAGACAACCAATTGTTCACAATGTAGTTCTATGAAACAGTTGTGACGCACGCGATTTCAAATCGGGGTGCAATATTTTCCTCCGCGGGCCACATTTGTAATGCGGGGCTCAGATTGCAAGGACGAGACTATATTCGGTGCCGACCATTTCAAAGACCGGACATATCTATATTGGAGGCTTTGGCCAACTAGCAAGGCCAAGGTTTTATCGCACTCATCCTGCATTTCTAGCACCGCATTTTAGCCGCAGACGCTTGTAGGACCAAACCTTGTTTTATGTGCGGTGCGGCCCTGGCGGATAGTGTGGCCTCGAAATACATTTACACACCCTTAGAGTAAAGCATCCCAATGGGCTCCGGCGGCGTTAAGCGATTGTAGGAATATTCAGCTTTTCACAATCGCGAATAGAGCCGATTCATTTCTGTAAATTATTCGGAGAAAAAACTTTCTTTCCACCACCCTGCCCAAGTGTTACCCGCGTTAAGTTAGACCTTCCAGAGAAACCGATGTCAGACAATTCTTATCATGACAGCAAACTAATTTGTGTAATACAAAGATCGGCACATGTTAATGATTAAGATATCGTATAGTAACCACTCTTCTGCGTGTCTCGCTTATTGGCTATAGTACACAACACAGTGACCTTCTATAGATACAAACGAAGCACAGGATATCGCGCGAAACGCGAATAAATTTTGCTGTTGCAAGAAATTCAGCAATCGCTTCTGGCGCTCGCAACCCAAATTCATATGCTTCGCGACCCATGTTCGGGTCGCGACCTAAACTTTGAGAAACCCTGCTTTAGTGTGAGTGGCTTTGAGAGAACAGACAGGAAAAGCTTGTTATAAGCGCGTCCGGGCATGCCCCTGCTAGGCTTTTACAAAGCGAAAACCCAAAATATAATTCGATTTTCGCTTAGTCTTCTCCAAATATAGGCATTTACAATTGACAGCCCAAGAAGAAAGCGATTTTTGCAGTGATTTCAGTATATTTTGATTGTTGTGCGTCTATCAATTGTGAATCATTTTTATATGACATAATTTTGGGTGGGGCAATGCCCCAGTTGCCCGATCGGACGAGTCGACACTGCTGGAGCCGGTAAAATTTCAAATCAAACTTACCCAAGATGGAATCATGCAAAATGTATGAAACTCATAAGTAATACTGGTCACTCTAGTTTAATTAATTGAGAAATAAGCTACTGTCTTTTTGATATTAAGCGTGTTGTGTGGTCCTATTGAAGATTATGCCAGACTAAAATGAGATCTTTCATATCTCCGAATAATGCTCAAGCGTTCACCTTCTTGTCATTTTTAATTGGGGTAAAAATAAACTGTGATGAACGTGGTGGGCCACTAGAAAAGTTGATAAGGACCGCCCCGACCGGTACCGGCGGCTGAGAACCATGCAGTGTTCAAGGCCAAATAGTGATAACCTCCAAATCGTTTTTTATGTAATAACAACAACAAACAGACACGCTCCTAAATCAGTATACTTTCGCTTCAATCTGAATCCTTTTGAGAATCTTGAGAACTGCGCATTCCTCATTGCGAGTGGCAGGCACCTGGTGCGCGTGATTTGGAAGGTCACACGTGCGACTACCCTAATGTACCCTTATTCAAAATCATTTGGCCCTGCACCGCAGCGCGATTTTTGTCGTGGAATTGTACAGGTTAATGTAGAATAAGCTAATATACCACCACGGAAGTTGAGGGTTTCGTTTCTTTACTAAAAAGCAGCCAACGACTGCGATCCTACAGAGTTATGCGACAACATGTGCAGTGCATATGCCATTTCTAAATAGCACAACACCGATGCAAATAAATGACCGACTAATATAAAACTTAAACGCGTAACATGGATATTGTGTACTGCTATAGCGATAAGTAAAGTCACTGATCAGAGACATACATCTGAAGCCTGCATCCTCTGACATCTCAGCTGTAACTATTTCCGAATACGCTGAATACCCAACAATTTTATCCATGTACTTCGGCATAGTAGGATGTGTAGTGTTTTAAAGCACAATCTCAATATCCCTTGCACCCTGATCACTACCCACAATCTATGAAATTGACGGCTTCGTGTAGTATGATGTATAATGAACATGTCCAACTATACAATCGGAATCTATCGTGTCTTCGAACGGGTGGATTGCATAACAATCCAAAATCGATCATCACGAAGTCAGTATTTAATTGTAATTGGAAGCGAGGTGCGTTATGATTCATACTCGTAAGACGGAAACGATTTCGCATATAGCTACGCCGCTTTTAACGATAAGCCCGACCCTCTAATACCGTTTCAAACAAAGACGAATTGAAGAGGTTAATAATTATTCGCACAACTCAAGTCGCTGAAAATCAGTATACATATCGCCTCGATTTTCAATCCACAGAGACAGTGTTAGATAATATAATTGTAGCGACCGTATTAACGAGATAAGCCGTGTTATTAATTGCGATTACACGATCCAATGATAATGGTAATAAGGATGGGTCTAATCCCAAGACCAGGGCGTGGATAATATATGGAACAGACATCTTGTCTTTAATATTATGGGCAATATCAGGATCGCTTTGAAGGACGATACGTAAACGCGTGATATTGAGATGTTTAACCCATTACTGTTTCGGTTGGACCAGTGAGCTATGTTGTGAAAGACGATACGCACCCTTGATGCGAAGATCTTTAAAGCACGACATAAAAATGATCGCCAGTGAAAATCTTGCGATGTGAAGCATCGGTAGGAAGATGCCAAGCGTCATAGACAAGGAGGTTACCGGACAACAATATTTCCATCACTTTTACGTCGCTAGTGACAAACGTGCTGGTATCCACGACCTCAAAATAAAATGGAAATATTGCAAACATTGAACCAATCCAAAAACAAATAACAAATGCAGGGCATCTTTCAGCAGTCATTTGTCCTCGCGAGCTAACAGGTTTGACTATACTGCGAAACCGGATCACACTTCACAGTAGTATGTGGTAGGCTATTATGGTGGACGTTCCGACGTCAACACTTGCTAACAAATTAAAGAAGTTCGGAATTCGGAAATCCTTGAATGTCCTATTCCCGAGAACGTACAGCGGACTGTTTACAGTTGAAATGACGTGCCACAAGTAAAGTCCCGTTAGGATGATGTGAAATGTGTTGCGTTACATTCGCATCAAGATTGCCACAATCATGGAGCTTTCCAGGCCCCACACGACGGATTGCACTACGAACGTAGCAACAATCACAGCGAACTCCATGCGATTGAAAGGGAATGTTTCACTGAATGCATCCTGCGTCTCATTTTAACAAGCAGTATCCTTTTCTATTTACCCACGGAGACGGTATTTACGTCCCTTAATGACAACGCTTCCTATCTCCACGCCTTCGAGTCTACTCTGAATGGGGCTATATCCAAGGTTGCCATTGACATGGACCCAAAAATAAGGACAGTCGAAAAATTAGATTAGCATTAAAAAGTCTTTTTGTCCATACTTTGTATTCACACGAGCCGTGGCGTATCACATTCCATACTTTTAGCAAAAAACAACCTTCTCCAGCAACTTCTTGTTATTAAAAAGTGCTTCATGGATCTCACGACAGCTGAGGTCTTGGTTTACCTTTACTCCCGGCCAAAACAGCACTTTGTCAGCCGCCCCCCCCCAAAAGAACGTTGGTCTGAGGCCTCTTATAGGGTGATAAACCAAACTTTTTCACTTCGTTCTGATTAGCCGCGTCAACCAAGATGGTAAAAGGCTGTACACCAAGTTTGGACAAACCAATTTTTGAGCGTATGGAGCATGAACTCCAGTAACAATGATTGTAGTCTTGGTCCATGTTGGAATCGGGGAATATTCCTTTTGCAATCGTAGTAGAGGAATGATAGCTGGTGTTTGACGGTTTGGAATGTCCAGGTACCCGCAGCAGCAGCTGCCACTTGTGGTCTGTGGTGGTTGGTGCTGATCGTTTGTGAGAAAATTGTTCATCGACTGGTTCGAATCTATCATTATGACACTCTTCTTGTGTTTTGGGTATCAATGTAGGTTGAAATAGCGGTCTTTCCTATGGCCCCCAGGTTAATATCACAATTGTAAATATTGCAATGTGCGAAACACTCACCCTTTAGGCTTCCTTTGATACCTATGAATTCTCTCTCATAATCGTCACGAAAAAGTTTTTACGCCTGATCATTTTAACTAATCAGATTTATCCTTGTTAGTAGCTAAAACTATATGTGCGATATAAATTTATCAATGATTTATCGCTTTACTACTTTTTAACCCAAGTGTCGACTGCACTGTGCCCTTTTTCAGTACCTATAAATGCTGCCTTCCCCACAGCTTATATCTGCTGTAGGCTAAACAGCAGAAACCTGGTGTTGCTGTTTACGACTAAAATGACGTCCGCAGCGATAGCTTGGTACAGCCGAAACTTCTATACTACACACTGCCCTAGCTATCTTACTACTATGAAGTCTAATCTAGTGGTGTGTACGCCACGGTAGTTCCTTTCATTCATGATGTCATAAAATCTCGACGCGTAGGCATAATTTTACTATATCATGCAACACAGATACCAGAGGAAAACGATCGAAGTTCTGTAGTTGTTGAAAATAAGACAAAATAAGGACGCAAGTCGAAAAGAAGGACATTTCTTAGAAATAAGGACATTCGAGTTTTCTAAGACGTGTCCCTTAAAAATAAGGACAAATCTTAGAAATAAGGACGGTATGGACAGTGGTGGCTTTTGGGGTGGGCGAGGTGGGCGGTCGCCCGGGGCCCACCCTGGTCGAAGGGGCCCCCCTATGTGGATTTTGCGCTTTTTTCATCGAGAATGACGAATAAACATGGAAATCCATGCACCAAGCAAGAATATGATTCCGTAGAGATGTGTCAATCATCATCAAATCACTGCATTTGTTAGAAAAGTCCCGTATCCCGATAATCATCACGTCTCTGCACGCGGTAGAATTACTTAGTTTTGATGTAGTCTATCCTTGCAAACATGCCAAATAGACATGACCGAATCCAGCACGTGGGTAAACCTTTGCGGTGGTGAAAGATAGATAACAATAACCGATGCGGAAGGGGGGTCTGGGGGGCGGAGC
>ATSW01013480.1:0-11333 GCA_000444245.1 Botryllus schlosseri | reverse complement strand
GTTCAAATAGTGAAGTCCTACCACAGTCCTTAGAATATGGGGGGGGGGTGGGGGCGTCAGAGCTAGGCAATGTTTGAAAAGGGGAGCTGGAAGGAAAAGGTTAGGAACAACTGTTTTACATGGTAGTAGCGGTAGTTATATTGGATATTTGAAGTTGATACTAATTGGTAAAATGATGCATATACTTACGGCGGTTCCTGATCCCCGGTCTGCACTAACCATGTTTCGTAAGCATTTGTTCTTCCTAGATTAATTTCATCTTGGTCGGGATTAGGGACCGATTTGGCCGCATCAAACACCATATGTTTAAGGCTGTTAGAACCGGATACCCTCAAATGGTCCCCACTCACAGCCGTATCAAAGTTAATGTAGGCTACGGCGCGAGCAGACAGGATTTTTTGGAACTCCTAAATAGAGAGGTAATTATGTCGCGATGGAAATTTCAAACATCAACATTTGGATAGCCACGTCTCACACAACCCTTACTAGATTTTAGAGCCCCATGTTACCGTCATGCCTGATGTTCAATATTTGATGATTGACACTGGATGTATTCTACCATACGAATATATGATATGCGAAAACAAGTATACCTCCACCCATTCAACAGATCCGATTAGTGCATACTCTTCGGAGCCCCATGAGCAAAACACGATGCTTCTCCGTGGACGCCACCCTTTTTTGATGGCATCTCCGATTGCCCGAACAGCTTCTAGCATAGCAGCCGTCCCGGACGAGGGGTCCATTGCGCCGAATACCCAAGCATCACGATGGTTGCCCACTATGACGTACCTGTCTAATGGGTAACGAGGTCAATTGACATAATGTACCTAAAGAGCTTCTTGGAGTTACAGAGCTTCACTATACAATTGAATAGTATATTCATATCGACATGAACCTGGATATTTCCGGCTGACACTCGTCAGGGGTAATCGGCAGCAACTATAGTAGAGAATGTTTTTTTCTAATTCTCCATACTAGTTTCTGACGATTACCCCTGACAAGTGTCGGCCGAAAATATTCGGGATCATTTCAATATGAATATACGATTCAATAATGTACTTAATAACGAGTTCCATGTGGTATCATGGCGTAGATTTCTGTAAATATTGATCGTATTGTGTATACGTGAACGTGCTTTGCAACGGATCGTGACCGCGGCCCACCAGACTGTTATAGGAATGATAAGCGCCGTTTAACTTTACGACACTTATAAGAATAAGAATAATACTAATTGTAAACGATAATTGTGCGATAGATTAGCATGCCTGCTATCACCGGGACTATATACCAAACTGTGTACCGCGGCACACTTGCGGGAGACTAGTGTGCCGTGAGTCCTTCTGGAATTTTGAAAAAGAATTGCATAATATTGAAGACAAGGCATGCAGAAAACCATATCCGACTTGAAAAGCGGCCTAGCTTCTTCAATAGCTGAGAAATAAGCACGCGGGATTATGAACATAAACCCAATCATGGCATTGATTTGTTCCAAATAAACTCTTCAACATGAAATCGCCTAGCAAATCATGAGCACATTGTCTTCACTACAACAATACTTCTCAGGATATGCTATAGTTTTGTAGTAGTAAATGCACGGGGGCCATTAATCAAGCAATCGTTTTGCAGAAGAATGACAGCTTATTGATTAACGAAACGAACCGCTTTTTAAAACGCTGTTTTCACAAACAAATTTATGATTTTTATGCGTCTCCTTACAAACTGTATACCATGTAAGCGCAATTAAAATTATATTGTCATTTACACCTTGATGGGTGTGTGAACAACTGAACATTTTGTTGCGGTTACCGAGAGACACAGCTTGAAAAACGACGAGATGTGGTTATAATTGTCGACAAATAAACGTCGTTTCAGTCGAATATATGTTCGCATAAACACGTGAGGCAGGTGTGCCGCGATGGTTTGACATCTAGTGTGCCACAAGCCAAAAAAGTTTCGGGACCACCGGCCTATACCATAGCGGTTCACAAATTCGGAGACGCGAGATACTTTACCAAGGGAAACACGACTACACGTGAAAGTTGTTGCATATTTTATGGTTCTTCTCGCTCGCATATCGGATATGCAAACACACCATATTCTAGGAATGGTGAGCCAAACTACGATCACGTTCGACTACCAAGTAGCCTATGCCATATCAAGCCACTATGTGTCGGGTCGTCACAACCACAGGTTTGTCAAAATTAAGGCAAGCAACATATGGCCGTGTAATAAATCTTTGGCCAGCCGGCACACAGAATATAACAGAGCACGTTCACACACAGATGACATTCCTTGAAATCTACGCATGCATCTTTACCAGTTGCCACATCTCTACCTATCTTCAAACCTATACCTGCTTTGCGACGAATTGTTGGTTTTCAGTTGCTATGGTTTAGTAGTACGAAACAACAAAGGCTATACGACGAGCTTTGTTCACCAACGTTTTATGGCGTTCTTCCAGCCTTTAAATTCGAGACACGTTTTTATATAGTTTTAAATCATAAAGCGCCGTTCATTTTGTACGATACGATGCACACTGTTTTTATTTTATGATAATGACCAATAGAACAGACAGTCTACCAATCATAAATTACCGTCACATTGATTGGATTGGTGTAAATGACAACAGCAATCGACCCCCAGTTGATTGCATATGTAATATATTGATAATAATTTATTCAACTTGTTTTGGTTAAGGCTGAGTTGTCGATCAATCTATGGTTCCCCGTGGACAGAAGATCAATGGAGCTGAGTCTGCTAAGTAGAAAAACGTGTGCTTGCCATGCATCGCCACAACAAAACGTGTTATTAATTGGTGTCGCAAAATGCGCTTATGCAATATGCATAGAAAAAAGTGCGATGGTTACAGAAAATGTGCAAAATCCAAAAGCACCTAGTTCAAATAAAATAATTTTAGGCTTGTACAATGTACATGTTGCGCAAACCGGATTGTATTATTTCATTTTGACATATACGCCTATCGTGGCATTTGCAGAATTCTACGTTCGTTGAGTCGATCCGAGTGTTTATAAGTTTTCAACGGGTGCAATTAAAAAAAAGTTGGCGACCCATGACCCATACCAAATACCTCGTACGACTCAGTATATGGACATTGGACAATTAACTTGAACAAGTCTATGTTTAGAAGTATCACTGTCTCTATATCTTAAATTGTGTTGTTCGTAAGTGCTCACCTGGTTCCACATAACCCCTAACAACTCCAATGACATTCCTCGTGATTGCCCGTTCGTTTTTTGTAGTAACATGCATTCTCATTTTACTGAAATTCCGCATCCGCGTTAAATGCCAACATTTAGTAGTAAAAAATTGAGTAAATAATACCTGGAAGAATGATCTCCATCAAACCCAGGCCCATATCTGTAGGTAATGTCTAATGCTCCCCTCCATTCGACAGGTACCTCATCGCCCGCCATTTTGGATAGGAATTTGACGGCGTCATCGTAACCAATTGGCGTCACGGGAATATTTGGCAGTCTTGCATCGTTGAGATTGGCTCGCCAGGCGGTATCTGTGTTTTTGAAAATAGACGTGGGTAAAATATTTCTTATGTATTTGGTCCATATTTTGGTATTCGTTACCGATAGACGGGTAGTGAATAGTTAGCGGGTCACCGTCATACTTGAATAAGGTGCCACGCTGCGCCCCAGTCCCAGGGAGAAACCAATCATCTGGATACACTCCTTCCCCAGGTATTGTGTAGTCATCGGGATCTGAGTAGAGAATGAGACCTGCGCATTCGTACTGCTCAGCGTGTAATGCTGCAGAAAGAATGAGTACAAGTACAGTCACATGATCGCAGGAATAGAAGAACTATATTAGGGTTACCATACGTCCGGAATTTCCCGGACATGTCTGGAATTTCACTGTTAAAACAGCGTCCGGGAGGAATTTCTAAAATATGCCTAAATTTCCGGAATTTTAAAGGCTGGAGGTAAGCTCATAATTTTTTGTAAATCAACATAAACAATACTATTTTTGGGCAGATTTATGCTACATGAATTTTTTCTTCGCCCTGCGCACGATTCAGTATCACATATATTGGTTTTAATATGGGGACTAGCACCCTCGCTAAAACTGCAATCAAAATTAAATATAAATAGACTTCATTTACAGAAATGAGTCTAATTATAATCGCAATTACAAGATAACTGTATATTCAAAGAGTCGGTCTAAGATGCTTTATTCAAAGATAGTGGTTGTAAACCTGGGGGTAGTTTGCCTTTATTCTGGGGTTCATGAAGATGTTGAACGTAATTAGCTTCCAAAATTGGCCGTAAGTCAGGGCAAATGTGCCGACTTTTAGTTACTCATCAGCTTATCAAATTTGGAGCTGGGCCACGGCAAATTGGAAATGGAGTCGTGTACTCGTGACCATAAACGGTTGGAAAATACCGGATGTGCGGTGTTTATATAGCTCGGTGGTGCAGTGCGGACCGGCATTAGGCCGATAAATAGTCTTATCGGTGTGACATGATCATGACTTAACGATGTACAATTACGCTCCTTGCATTTTCGAAGACATAATCCTCCACCAGCTTTACCGCTAACTCAAGTCATGTAGGCGGAGAGAGGATCAAAATTATATATCAATATATGGAAGAACCAATATTATTGACATAATTCATTCAAGTCATTTAACGACCAGATGCATATAGCAAGCCTCTAGAAGTTGCATCGATTACCCTACGGTGGGCCCAAAATCAGTGTTTATTTGTGCAAGAGGGTGCTGAAAAAATATGGCTTCGGCCCTCGTTACAATTTACAACGCACAACCACATCAGGGATATACAGAACTCTATAGATCCCTGAATCACATACTCCTGAACCGGATGGTGACCACCTCTAGTCGATAGACAAAGCTTTGCTGGTGTGACGTCATAGTAATCGACAATGTGCTCATACCTCGTCTTAAGATCCACTAATGGGAGCTAAAGAGCGTCCGGAATTTATGTCACAAAATATGGTAAGCCTAAACTATATGTGCTAGGTATAGCACACCAATATATGGCCAGCACACAAACACACCACCGATAATTCAGCATCATAGGACACATGGTAGTACGAGTATTGTTTGATTGAGCACAGGAAGTGTAACGCACCCTTATCGCCACGAAATATCTTTCCGTATCTTGACATGCAAATTTTTCCGGTCAAGTTAATAGATAATTCGCTGATGTGGATAAAATCGTCGATCGTTCCGTAATTCACGTAAACGATGTCACCCTGAAACATGCGCGATAGAGTATCAAGACGTCGATACAATGGCCATCGCTCGAGAACTTGCAACTCTGATGTATAATTGCCTCACCTCCGGATCGCCGCTTTTGCAGTACGCGTTGAAAGGGTTGACGACTCCCGATTTATTCTGCGAAGGATCAAGGATTTCTTCCTTTGGTTGACTCTTGTCGACCAAATCTCCTGGTAGCATACAACGTTCCAAATCAGACTTGGATGGGTAATAATTCGCGGTACTGAACTTGACTATTGTTTTCAGAACTTATACATGTATTGCAGTATAATTGATTCGTCAACGGAACAATAACAAGTATAGCAACATGTATTAAAAGGAAAACAATTTCGGGAAGTATGACGTAACAATAAAATTCTTATAAAGTACGCCAGACGCAGTCAACCGCGCTGGGCGGAAGTAATGACCTTTTTGTTTAGTAATCATCTTACAAAGTGGACAAGTGATGCCTTTTTTCAAGTTGGCAGTTTATGTCGCGGATTGTTTGGCTGTCCTTAGTTTTTCTTCCATGTCGATAGCTACTCAGGATGTAAGAGTCAATCAATCGATGACAAATGTAATTCTGCCAGTCTTATTGGTGATTGGAATTTGAATGTGATGTCATCAACTCCGTCTTGCTAACACAGCCGCCCGAGAGAAAGAAAAGTGATGACTAGCGTTAGTTTTTGTAACTTTTCCAGCTTTTTTCAACTTCCGGCACCGTCCTAAATACTCAGCAGTTATGTAGCATGGTGGGTTAAGCTGTTTGGAGGAATAATCTTATCTTGCAACTTTTTGCAACATTTCTTCATTTTTTCATGTAACTTTTTGCAAGTTTCTTTTGATTTTTTCTGCAACTAACATTTTACTGGAAATATTTGGCACTGTATGTAAATAGATCGTTTGATTATTTCACTGTCGTTAAACTTTTAGGTCCTTTCTGATTTGTCGTGCATTCAGGCAAGACCGCCGAGAATTATGTTGTCACTGGGTCAATTTTTTCAGGCTATTGATTTTGTTGAAGTCGCCAACATTGAGTTTTGTTACAGTGCCTTGGATACGGAACGATTCGAGTATCTCATACCCTAATAATTCCAAGGAGCTGACCCTTGAATGCAATTTAGTGCAACTTTTGAGAAAATTAAATGCAACTTTTGTGAAAATTTAACTTTTCGCTGCAACTTTTGTGAAAAAAGTGCAACTTTCCACCGATTTGACTGCAATAAAAACTTGCCCGACTCATGATTGATGATGCATTTTAGTGAACTAGCAGTAATAATCAACAGTAATTTTTTAGGCTTCTCCTCGCCATCCCATTCGTGTTAGCGGTGTCTTATAAAAGCCTAGAAGTGGGCCGTGCAACGAGTCGGCAGCTACGGAATAAAAGAAGAAAATTGGTCTAGTGTACATGGCCATAGTCGTCGACAAACTCCATGGATACCACAAACAACAGCAACCACAACAACAACAGTAATTTGACGAACGTTTCACAAACTATTCCGTGCAAGACATGGAAAGCTGTCACGCCCCACTAATGGTAGGTGAACTACAGGTTGAGAATGTCTAACGAAAGAAATTAGGAAAGACCAAAGAGCGTTTGCTTTTCTCTATTTCTTGATTTTATTATTGCATAACAGTCAGCTCCGTCAAGTAACCCGAGTCGTAGCGCCTATATTGCTCAAATCCAGAGGTGGTCAGTAACGAAGTACTTCTACTTTTCCCTCTACTTCTGGTACTTGCTCAAGTAGATCTTTTTCTTCGCTACTTCTACTTCGTAACATTTTTTGAACTACTTACTTACTTTTCGCTATTTTCAGTTTGTCAAGTGGAAGTAGTTTAATCCCCAATAAGAAAGATAGCCAGAGGAATTTCGGGGCTGTTTTCACGGAGTACCAACATTTAATTTTTATAAAAGTCATGTAATACCCATAATTTTCGTTGCGCTATGGTGTAAAAAAGATGTTGTAACGAAAGTATCGCTGAATGTAATTTAGATACCGGGTTGCGTAGTTGCGTTTACACCGCATTGTTGCCTATACCGAATATTTCATCGCAACAAGTATGGCCCCCCATGACGTTTGAAACTATCGTTTCGAAATCTAGCAATAACCTATTATACCTAGCAGCCCATGACGTGTCCTAATCTGGAAAAATGGACTTGGCTTTTTTAACGTCAGACTTGTTTTAGCAGACAACCGTTAAAACTTTCTGGACAAAAGACATTAAATATATTTTCCGCTTTTTAGAGGTAGGATTTGTATTTTTGTTTCAATTACAAGTATTATACTTTGAGTTCTAATCATTTCAATCTTTTGTCTGGAAAACATACATGTTAAAGTGTAAAAGCAAGTGTAGTAATACCTTATATTTTCCGAAAATAAAGTTCCGAAAATAAAGCTATACACTATATGGCATTTTTATGATCTGTTATATTTTTATCAACGTATACTAATCGCGCAAAGCGTTAAAGCCGTATCTGACACAACTTCTCCGTAATGCTCTTCGACTGAACTAGGGGCCTTATAAAATGGGGGAGGGCGCCATGCCATGATATTCTCAAAAACGGAGTGTTCGAGTAAACAAAGGATTAGTATCGCATTTCTGTATCAATACTATCATTTACATCCTATGACTCCTATTACATCCTATTACATCCTATGACTGCTTATTCTGTCGAAAATTGACACCTCCTGGAATGCTTCAATATGAATCAAGCACTCTACACCTTCCGCATAACTCCATTTGCAGCTTTTGACAGTGCGAACGAATTACTATCGTTTTCACAACTACTTACTTACTTGAGTAGATTTAAAGTCAGTCAATTCTACTTCTACTTCAAGTAGTTTTCGGTTGCTTATGTAAGAGTACTTCTACTCGTACTTGAGTAGATTTTTTTCGTCGCTACTTCTACTTCTACTTGAGTAGCTATCTTGACTACTTTGACCACATTTATACCATATCAATTGGTTAAATTCTCTAGGCTTCGTATTCGATCCTCCATTTTGGCTGATAATAACAGCCTGTAGCATGTAGCTATACAACGCCTTTTTGCATGTCTGTTTTAAAGTTTATATCAGGGATATATAGAACTATATCGGGTTCTATATCCCTGTTTTATATTCGTATTTGTTTCAAGAACGGAGTGTTCGAGTAAACAAAGGATTAGTATCGCATTTCTGTATCAATACTATCATTTACATCCTATGACTCCTATTACATCCTATTAGATCCTATGACTGCTTATTCTGTCAAAAATTGACACCTCCTGAGATGCATCGATGAGTGATGAAGTCAACTAAATCCACTTCATCAACTTTTCTGCCGGCAATATGCGGGTTCTCCGTCAGTATTCTGTCAGAGACAAACGTGTAGTCTAATACAGTTAACTTCGCTTCAGTTGGATCCTTTATTTCCGCTAACTCTTGGACGAATTATTTGGAGAAACGGCCTCGTCTGAATTAAGCGAAGAATCAAATGTTCCTTTCATGGTCCATGGTCACGGCTTTGCTATAAAAAATACTGTAATGTTGCGAAATAAATGAATTGCACCTGCGCTATACTGCAGTAATTGGCACTGATCGCATAAAATACACGGGAGCTCTAGGCCTACCTTCAGGTTAGTCGCGTGTAAAATATTTCGATATCAGGCGATTCAACCATAGTGTCCTATATGGTGTGGAGTGGACACAGCGAGAGTGAACGGCTCGCTGCATTTGGGTACGTCATACTTTCCATTTGACCAAAGGCCACTTTACGCCAATTTTTGACCGGCTTGTCAAGCGCTAAATTCAATAAAATGGGTATGAATGGAAAGCTGATTCTATACTGATTACGAAAATATAAATATGATTCTGTTCATGGTCCTGGAACCCCCCAAAATCAACCTAGAATTTGCATTGTTATCGAGTTTTGTCATTAGGACGCAACAGGACTATCTGATGGCTCTTTCTTCTCAGCTGCACTGTCGTTTTGCCAGACAGAATTGTTGCGTCACAATGCCAAAACTCGATCACAATACAAATTTATAGGTCGATTTTTAGGGGTTCCAGGACCATGAACAAATCAGTACAGCAGCAGCTTTCCATTGATACCCGTTTTATTGAATTTGGCGCTCGGCAAGACGATGAAAAATTGCTGCAAAGTTGCCTTTGGTCAAAGGGAAAGTATGACGTAACCCAAATGCAGTGAGCCGTTCAGTCTCGTTGTGTCCACACCATAAAGGACACTATGATTCAACGTATACTGTATTCTGTGTAATTGGCACATGATGTTGATGGTGGCAAGGTTTTATATGAGCTGATTGTCGATTGTTACTGCATGGATCGCCTTTGCTTCACCATAATCACTCATGTTGTGTTAAAACGGACGAGGTACTGCTGATTTCGACATACCAAACAATGAAAAAACAATCGATGGACTCAGTGGCGGCTCGTCCTATAGGGCAACTTGGGCATTGCCCCACCTAAAATTCTGTTCAATAACAATTCTTTACCATTTATAGACGCACATCAATCTACATATACCGAAATCACAGCGAAAATCGTATTCTTCTTGTCCTTTCGCTTGTAAATGCCCATTAAAGCGAAGTCTCTGCGAAAATCGAATTCTCTTCTGTGTTTTCGCTTTGCGAATGCCTAGCCGGGGCATGCCCCGGTAGCGCTCATAACAAGCTTTCACTGTCTATTCTCTCAAAGCCGCGCACAATAAAGAAACGGTGATTTACTCTCTCCTATTCATAAAATTACCGAGCAACCGGGGCACAATAGCTCTGTGCCCCTAAGGTGTGATGTAACAATCGTATCTATAGCTGAACTCGGTTACCGTCATATGCGTTTAGTCGACCTTTGCTGGTATAGGTCGATTTTGATGGTGTTTCACACCATGAAAACTCTTGAAACTTGGTATGTCATGTCGTGATGGTGCTATTTAACACTGACCCAAGTTTCATGGTTTCTACTTAACGTTTAGGGTAGTAATTCCGTTTCCGAAGTTGAGTGTGTGCTGATCCGTCATGTATCGCAAACAGATTTTACTCAAAAGCCGGTATTGGTATCCATTGATTTTGCCGATGTTCAATACTGAGATCGGTTATGACATTTGGCACGGTAAGTCTTAATGTTAGTATCGAACGCTGTACCAAGTTTTAAGTTTGTCACCGAACTGTGTTAGTGGTAATTTCGTTTCCTAATTAGAGTGAGAGCTGACTCGTCATTTATCGCTAACAGATTATACGCAAAGCCGGTTTTGGTCTCCATTGATTTTAACGATGCTCCTTACCTAGATCAGGGTTGCCATACGTCCGGAATTTCCCGGACATGTCCGGAATTTCACTGTTAAAACTGCGTCCGGGAGGAATTTCTAAAATATGCCTAATGTCCGGAATTTCGAAGGCTTGAAGTGAGCTCATAATTTTTTCGTAAATCAGCATAAACAATATTATTTTTGGGCAGATTTAGGCGACATGAAATTTTTCTTCGCGCTGCGCGCGATTTAGTATAACGTATGTTGGTTTAAATATGGGGACTATAACACCCTCGCAAAAACTGCGATCAAAAATATATAAAAATAACATTCATTTACGAAAATAAGTCTAATTGCAATCACAATTAAAAGATAACGGTATATTCGGGATAGCTCGTTTGGATGCTTTATTCAAATATAGTGGTTTTAAACCTGGGATAGTTTATATTGGCTTTATTAAGGGGCTCACGAATATGATGAACGTAATTAGCTTCCAAAATAGACCTTGAGTAAGTCTGGACAAATATGCAAACCTTTAATTAGTAGTCAGTTCTTCAAATTTTAAGCTGGACCACGGAACATTTTAGAATTGGAATTGAAATCGCGACCATGAAAGGTAGGAAATCACCGGATGTACGGAGTTTATATACCTCGGTGGTGCAGCTCTCATTAGGCTGATAAATAATCTTATCGATGTGACATGAACATGACTTAGCGATGTACAATTACGCTCCTTACATTTCGAAGACATCATCCTCCACCGCAGGCCTACCGCTAACTCTGATCATGTATGGAAGAACCAATATTATTGATATAATTCATTCAAATAATTGAACTGAGT
>ATSW01013479.1:0-10538 GCA_000444245.1 Botryllus schlosseri | reverse complement strand
ATACTATTTAATTGTATATTGAAGTTCTGTACCTCCAAGAAGCTCTTCAAATATTATAGGAACATATCCACTTGGTGTCGCAGTCGGCAAAGTTGTTGTACTACGACGAGTCACGAGCATCCTCTATCTCCAAATATGTTACTTGCACAACACCTGTATAGTGCAGTGACGAAGTCGATTCCTGCCTCCTCATGTGTTTTATCTCAATAAATGACTCATGTGAACATGTCCTATACAGCCTATCTGTCTCGGATGGGTTAAATTGAAATCGTACGTCACTGTCCAAGTCTTCATTTGAAACTACCTCTCCATAGGTCCTACGGAGACACGGTCTAACTTGCTTGTATCCAACATGCGGTACAAACACCACGACTGATAGATTTACAACTGTATATAAATTTCTAATACCATTTCAGGTTATATTCCTTGTATATTGTAATTACGCCAGTGTAGTCTGTTAATCCAAAATGTGTGGAACTACTGTTGCCGAGGTTCCAGTCCATCACAATGGTAGAGGTAGGCCTGACATTTGTTATCCATTGCGTTGATGTGACTTGGTATATTATAGGAAAGTCCTGAACTGTTTCGCACTCTTAACATCCAATGCCACACCGCTCAGTTGTCGCTATAGAGAATAAATTTGCAACGTGTTAATAATGTTTGCGGCGAACAACAAATCTTCGGACGATTATACCCATCTTAATCCAATTCTGCAATCTGATGTATACAACGTTTTGATGCGAATTTTTCATGAATTGTGCGACGCTGTACAAACAAAGACTTTCTTCAGACTACCTATACGTGGAACCGGGTCACTTTTTTCAGTTAAATTACGCGTATCAGCCCAGGACCGTGGCACACAAGGTCATAGACAGCGGTAAGTACGAGTAATATCAATTAGCAAGAGAGACAATTTTGTTGAAGAGACAGTCGATATCCACTTTGACGAACGTACTAATTTTGTTTGGTGAGTGACAACCAACGGGTGGAAGATATATTGAGGTTGTGTTCTCGGTTTAAATTCGAACGCGTAATTCTACAGATTGACTTAATGACTTATGATTCTTTTATGCGTGCAGGCTATTGTGTAAGATTCGTATTCGTGGCTCAATATATAGGGGGAAGTATGGACTCTCCTTTCGTACGACTTTGATTTAAAATCTTCACTTTTGAAAAACGTTTTTAAGTTTCGTTTGACTTCAACTCGACCCCTTTTGCTCCTATCGTTTGTTCTTGAATGTTGATATTAGACAAAGGTGACTTTATGAACCAAACATTTACGCTGTGATGTTGGTAAGTTATTGAAAATAGTGATCCAACCTACCGGTCGGTATCGCCCCCAATACAATAGTTTTATATCCACACGGTGATATATTTGTTCACAGGTAGCGCCTTGAGGTACTATTTGCACAGCTACAGTATATGATCATCTCAGATTTATCTCCCTTTCATGTCAAAACGAGATGGAAATGTACTCAAATCGTGTCTAAATCTTCCAGTTGTATCACACATTTGAACAATTCAACCAACCCGAGCTATCATTCGAAAGAAATGATGAATTGAAATTGAACCAGTAGCGTGCAAAGATTATTTATTTTGTTTCAACTCGTTCACAATCGCCTTTTTGTCAATTACAATAGATGGTGACAGTACGCCAGATTCATTTCGATTTTCAGCACTTCTGAGTCAATTAAAGGCATAGTTTTGTGAAAACGATTTGGAAAGTTGTTTCCCATTGTGTGTTATATATTAAAACCTTCTGTATGTGGGTGTTATTGGATATGTGGTGTCGAAGTTGACTCAAACACCCTCTAAATATTTGCTCGATATTCGTATTAAGACGTTCGACACGCCCTCGCATTATGGAATCGGGATTCGTTATGTCAGTGTTGTGGTCTTGACTTAAATTGATTCAAAATATATCTGGGACACTTCTTCGACACAAAACGTGGACCTGCGTAGCGTTTTTCCATTGAAGAGGCAAATTCATGTTTCGCATTTCATTTCTAATATGTTTTATTTAAAATTGCTCTGACAAACAACAGCTGAAGACACATAAGTTACTTTACACCTACATACACTATCATCAGAGCCTTAGCAGAATGCGATTCGGAATTCGAACTTCAACAGCAACGCAACGAAGATATGGAAGGCGTGAGACCGCAATCAAGTCAGCGAGGCCTAAAACGTCAGTTAAAACTGATTTATGTGTGATTTATCCATTGGTCGTTTTTGCACACTAAAGAACACTGTAATTGTAATCACGGCAGCACCAATCAAACTATTAGATTGCATTATGTTCACTGTGTTCGTTGGCACTACATACATACACGGCACCAGCGAGACATTTATTAACGGCCGACATACTATATCCTGTAATATGTATTGGGGAGCAGTCGGGGTATTAATGGTTACTTCAAATTTGTGTCAGGTTATTTCAGTCATGTATCAATCGTAACATGATTTGAGTAGCATTTACGTAATTACTAATAATTTCTTATGACTGATAGAAAGGAGGTCGATTTGATGTCTGCCTTGATTGCGTTCACCTTTTTGACCCTCGCGCGTTCTCTGTCGGCGGTATTTCCCCACTCAAGATTAACTGAGTAAGATTAAAGATTTCTAACAATCTATCAGCGATTGAGGCGCTCGCTTGTACTGCGTTGCAATAGTCATAAGAACCACCCAATGTTTTGTGGCAGTGCCGGGCGGATATGTAACATGGATTAACTTGTGACAGCGCACATTCGTAGAAATTAACTCGACAAAAACAGTCTGTGAGTGAAGACACCCACAACTAGGGATTACACGCGCTTGAATGAACAGAAATGCACTTAAAATCACATAGTCATAGCAATTTCAACAACTGAAAGTTCGAAAAAAGGTCTAGAAGGAATTACTGATACCATTTTATTTTTGAGTAACCGAATATTTGTCTATTTTTCATCGCACAACAGTTAAGTAGGCGAATAACTAGTCTAGTATTGAGGTGAGTTATAAAAAAGGAAGTCAAAGTAAAATATCAAAGGAGCCCTCACTAAGCTAATACTGTTAATGAGATTTAACGCTCAGCTTGCGGTGATAATACCACGCTCCCAGGCATGGATACGCAAAACTCATGTTGACAAACTCATTTACGCTTATTTGCTATGCCGAAAAGGCTGCATGAATTTGTTTTGACTACATTTAATCCGGTAATAAATGTGTATTTTGTTTTGCCGAGTCGATCTACCCTTCTTTGACGGGCATAGCTTGGCGCTTTTTCAATGCGATGTGAGGATTGTAACCCATATGGTGAAATGGAAAATGCTGAATCTGTGATTTCTTACAAATATCATTCGTAACGGAAACGGTTTCAATGGAGAGCTTTCCCATTCAAGTATATATAGGCGTATATTGCAAGAGTAATGTTACATGCCGCCTCTGCACCACGACTGTCCAAATTTATGCGACACCGAGTACACCTTTGCATATTTCTATACTTAAGGAAACAACGTAATTCTGTGACCTGCCAATTAGAACATAAGCCTATTCTTATACTTTGCATAGATTCATGTCTCACAAAACAATATCCTGCTCGACAATACCGGTATTTTATTATTCTACTCGATTTCTACGAGTGTCAGCACTATGCGAAGTCACATATTCAATGAATTTGTCAGTACTGTTTACATATATTGGATTACAATGCTTTTGTAATTTATAATGCAAATCTCTTACATGATGCATATTGTCATACCATATACTAAAGAGTCAATGATATGATGTCCTCCATCCTCTCGTTTGAAACCTACTTCCTTCAAGTATCTGCTTAGTTTAACAGTACGAAATTATTATTCAATGCTTTTTTCAATGTTGTGGCTAAAGAAAGTTTCGCGATGAAACAATAACAACACCCTCATGTAATAATCAGCAGTATTCCCCGATGAATGCGTTATACTGTTTAATGTCACAATATATTTGAAACGATACGATGTATCTCGTGTTGCCCCATACCGTATAATGTTACAGTAATGTCGTAGCACCAAATCCAGAGTTCCAATATTCTGAGGTCTTAGATCTCTACTACGCCAATTTCGTGAATGGAATGTGTATATGATAGCGGGACGTTAACGAAATAGAGGAAGCTGTCAACGCAATCGAAGTAATTTGTGATCAGTTGTGGTATTTTGTCTATCGTTTGTTGTATCAGGGTGAGAGCGAGACATCGCGGATTTTACGAACTGCGCTACATCCTAGGTATTCCATGCAAAGTCTCCTTTCAACGAAAAATAAAATTGTAGAAATGGTAACCAAAACTTTCGTTTTCGCTCAAAGTGACAGTAACGATGAATGTGGTATTATTTGAGAGACTTTACAAATAGTGCTCGACTTTATAAGGTGGGATGAAATTATCGATTACATATACATAAAATTGTTCATTTTGAAATGCAAGAACTTCACTGCTGGTATTTCAATTTTCTGTTTAGGCATATTTTCTAGAGGAGTAATGATATATTTTGCAATATATCAGACAACTAATTACTAATTCATTCATCCCCATTTACACTACGCTGTACAGTACTGATTGTGTTTCCGTAACCGTAATTAAGTCGAACGTAAAATGCACTGTCACGCGTTCATTTCTCAGTATACCATTTTTGAATTGAAGTACATTGATAACAACTTTATGTCATAATAAATACCGAATATTTATGATGGATATCTGGTAGTGTTTTCACGCGATCATGGCTAGATCAGATCTATAACACCGATAACGATAAGAGCGTGAATTTGAAGTGGTTCAAATTGAAAGTTTTCTTGAATCAACTATGATTAGGATGTGGCACAGGTTTGTATTATAATTAATATATATGCTTGCAACCATTTCTAGTCGAGGCTTATGCACATTGCACGCACGCGCAATCAATCCGAAGCAAAGATTATACAGTGCAGTCATGCATTAGTTCTTGTTCGAAGAAGGTCCATGGGTGATCTAATACAGTATATTCAGTAGAGCGCATCAGACCTATATTCTAGGTCCTCACGTATGAATTTGCCATTCACGAATAGTATCGTTTTGTATCGAAATTTTGATGCCTTTCAAATAATATTGAATACATCATTTCAGTATCGGATTCGAGATAGTGCGTTCTTCCGGAGAGTCGCATACATCTCAATAGATGAAAGGTATCATGATGTGCCCAACGATTTGATAGCGATTTTAAGAAATAAGGTACAATGAGTGTCAACCTTTGTGACAAGAATTCGAACTGTTACAAACTGTATCACATTCACGTGAGTCATATTCTAATGAATAGCACAGACGGCATCCGCGTTTAGAAGAATGCGGAATATACCTAATACATGTCCTTATGGCCGGAGTCTTCACCTTATACAGACTCCGTATGTTTTTGACACTTAATCGATTATGAGATCTCCGTTCGGGAGAATTCAGCTTAAGTTTAACCATTACTGCGATAGCTGCCTTCCTTCGTACCACATCCGCTTTGAAAGAAGCCACCGATGCTCGTGGCATGATCACCATCGAAGACAATAGCCGAGAAAGTAAGTAGTTAGGGTCTTATTAAGTAAAAACTTCCGTTCCTTCTCACTTCTTCCAGTCATGGCCCATTTCCCTTTCTTGTCTTCGCATTGTTTTCTGGGAGCGATCTTCCAACAACATCGCTGACTCCTGAATTTTCAGAACCTGTTACTCTTCTTTTGTTTCCTTCCTTTGCGTGATGGGTCCTTGCATCGATGGCTGATTATCTGGAATTCCAAATGACATGAATGCGCTCGGATGTGGATGGAGTCAAATTCAATACAGGCAGGGCGCTGATATACATCCGACAGTATGCTTCGTCCCGGAGCTGCTTTTTGTGAAAGCTCCCAGTAATAAGGATGGTGCTGTACATAATTACCAGTATTGCAGCATTGCTTTGCTTTGAATGGTAGAATGTTTACAGCTGGGTTGCACGATAAGTCTCGCACCACTTCAATTTTTGTGACGTCCGAATATCAAAGAATACAAATTAATATAGCAGAAGCTGAAATGTCGATATCACGCTTGGCGATGGTTCTGATCTCTATCCCCGGTCGGTGGGTCGAACAAGCTCATCTTGATTAAAATCTTACTGGGGTGAACTGTTTCATGTCAGGCGGGCTGGCTTGTTGCTGCTCCAAGCGCTAATGAGACACACGCCCCTGAGTAGAGGCTATTGGAAATGAAAGCAATATATAGTGCTGTTGACATATTTCACGTTCAAGGTTGGACGGATATCGGTGATGTCGTTATGGAGCCACGTCTGTGCAATTATTTGGAACAATTGTGGAACCGATTGCGATAAATGGCGTTAATCGTATACACTGCACGACGTATGTGTGAAGTCGTACATACGTTATATTATTCATATATTTATGCCGCACTGGGAAAGTGATTGTTAGACGGAATCTTTCTTGAATCTGCTCTGCAAAGACCTAAATATACACCGACTGCGTAAAGTAGTGGCCCTGCATGCACGGGTGGCGTTGTCACGAAAATACATCATTTCGTCGCACCTCCCCGAGAAAGCGTCCCTGTTGTGCACGGGCGATCGGGCATTCGTCGTACCTGCTCCGTATCGCAACATACCGAATATGACGAAACGGAATTTTGTTGCACAGATAGATTATGATTTTCGTAGAATCACGACAAGGTTATCATGCCATGAATTCTATTGATGTGTGGTTACTAATAGATCGTGATATCCCGTGCATGTGATGTCCATCACAATAATTGAATCGCAGAAACTAACATGCTGAAAAAATAATGCTATAATGCATTGTTTTAAGTCAACCTCCGGTTGTCATCTATATACAGTAATGTCTTTTACTCAGTCGATTTTAATGATGGTTTCGGAAAAACGAGGCCACGATACGCGTGTTACAAAGCAGATCTACGTATTGCCCTCACGTACTTCGATGCAGTAACGATGATTTTGTGAGAAAACTAAACAATGGCAAAAGTGTGTGTTAACGTTCAACTTTGCGTCACTTACGACTAAAAAGTCTGCACGCGTCAAGTCTGCATTCAATTTAAAATTCGATATGAATGCAGTTGCAAACGACCATCGGGAAAACTAATATTATTTTGATGACTTTAAATTTGTTCGCTTTATATTCATTAAAATATTCAGGTGTGCGATGTTTTGCGGCATAACAAATTTACGAAGCGAAAAAAAAAGCATTGCCAACGTCGTAAGAGAGTCCATACTAAATATACGAAAAGCTTCTTGAAAGTACAGAACTCCAATATACAATTGAATAGTATCAACCGAAAATGTTTCAGTTTATTTCAATATATGAATATACTATTCAATGACTCAATATTTATTAAAACACTTCATTTTAGCTTGGATTTCAAACCAACATGGGATGTATGATTATAAAGTCCTAAAAGATGATTTCAATCCTAACTTTTTTCTCGCAGAAACTTCGCGGTGATGGTGCCCATTCCATAAAACATTGTATCGACTAATTCTCTAGCAATACAAAACAATGCACGGACAGGAGAAAATGAGAGAATGATCCCGGCATCTTTTTTCAAACAATCTCTCACAAAAGAACGGTCATCCCATCAAAGAGTGGTCTTTATCGATATGGCGTTAGTCGGATTAGTTAACTTCAGCGCTCACTGACAAAGTATAAGCGGAATTAACGCATTTGTAACGCTAAACACCGCAACTTATGACGCGTAGTCATCGCAGAGGCAAATTTGGGAGGATTTCATTTTCACGCGACATAAATACGCTAGTCATGTTGCCGTAAGGCTCAGGAATTATATCGTCTAATGTAGCAACGATCTGTCGACTATGATATTACTATTTTGGAATACAACGTATTTCCAATAACTCTGCATATCACCGAAAACCACGATACTCGATTTTGAAGTAACGCTGTAAATCAGACTTGCAAATACTTACGTTTCATCATTTCGAACAGGTTACCGAATATTGTGTATTGTTGCGATATCTGAATCTCGAATACAGTTTGGAATTGGTTATCATGTCGCTGAGCCTGATGATGAGAGGCAATTGGGACGGACTGAGTATGGCTTCACCGCAACTGCAATCTTACAAGGTGGTGAGAACTCTATTGGCTTACCTTTAAGTTTTGGGCTCTGGTGCATCGCATATTTATAGCTGCAACAGAAATCCCCTGAGATAAATACGCCAGGGTCGGAGAGGAATTTTTGACGTTCGCAGAAATTGATACGTTGCGAGCGGCGAATGTGGACAAACGGCCCCGTAGTTTAAGTAAGAAATGAGTCGGCAAAAGTCGGAGAAATGGGTCAGGGAACTAAAAATCTGTGCATTTCTAGATACATATATTCTTATAATCAGTGCCGTGTCATGTTCATGCTCCCGCGACTCAGAGTGGACTTAGCTTGGCAGGTCCATTTATATGACGCTTTAAGTGAAAACTTTAAGTTCAACGCGTGGATTTGGTTCATGCTTTCCATTATACATGAGGCCAATGTTAAATTAGTCGATCATGATAGCTACTAACGTTCAAAATATTCGCGTATGAATTGTTTACGACTGTCTCAGACGATGAATTGGCGTCAATAGCGTGTAATTACGACTCAGACGATTACGAATCTACACCTCTTTGTTATCGCGCAATTTAATCTGTATTATACTATTCGATGAAAAAGGTAGAATCTTATGCCTCGTTTTAGTTATCGCAATTTCGCTTGGTCTATTGGTTGGTATATGGATTTTTAGTATTCCGCCACGGGATGTCGATGTAACGACAAAAATGGCGGACATCACTATTCAAGCAAAGAATCACCATCGTATTGTGGAATACGAAATATATAATTCGAGGGCGGCAGGGCAATGAGCAACCAGTTCTACAATACATTATGAGATGTCACACATTTGAAAAATTAAAATCAATCGGACTTATAGCAGACCGCGACATTGAGACATTTCTTTACCCGAACTTGATAAATTATACGCACAAAGGAGCGATAAATCAAGAATATCAGCAATTTCCTGCATCGAAGTCGCATATTATATTTGAAAACAAAGTACGATTGCCCAGTCATTTTTCATTTGATTTAATTCCATCATGGAAACCGATCGGCATGGATGCGGATTATTGTTTGTGATGAATTTGTGCAAAGTATTCTATCGACCAATTTCCTCAGTTCATCATCCCTCAGTGTGCGGTTGCATACAAGTTGTATTTGTAGGAAACATCTACCGCAAATATGGATCGACTGGAGTTGAATTACGTGTAACTAATTATTAATGACGCGTGCTGAATTAGAAAATCACTGGACTCCAGAAGTTTGTAAATCAGATTGGGAAATTTCCCGGTTTCACAATCTAAACAAACGCAAACAAATCAAAACGAGATAGAACAATGAAATTTACGCTGCCTGCGTGCAGAATTGTATTGAATATACTGAATGCTATGTATTTGCAATTGTTGGTATCTGTGGCGGATTCTTCCGGGACATGAATACCAATAAAGCAATGGCATAAATATTCAGCTGAAACCACGGTCACAACTATTCAAGTTCTGCCATGTTATCTACAAATTAATCCATGTATGATAGGCATGAACAACAGAGTTCATAATATATCACGCATAAAATCAGTGGTTGGCCGGAATATGTGAATATGCAAAAATGTTTCATCGCTAACGGGTAGTGATTGTGCCCGCAAATTCCGGACACCATGCCCTATACCAGCTTCGGATGGCGCACACAATGACATGAACACACAAACATAAAGCGCGCCCACAAAATTGTGGTGTGCGAATTCATTTTTGTGCAATGGGAAATACGTCTCCACCTAGCAAGTACTTCAAATTCAATTCGTTTTAAATATGCACTGCTGTCTTTATTATTTACGAAAAGACAAAATTTGCTTTGCAAATTATCGTGCCTTCGATCCATGCTCTACCTACGCGTGCAATTGTATTCATTTGTATAGTTTACACAACCTGTAACAGGAATTTGAGTATAACGACAAAACGATAACGCCTATCTCCATTTTGGACGTAGCAGACATTTGTAAAGGCATGGAGCTGTCAAAATGGATACAAATCGGAAACAGATTTGATACTTATAAGTAGACCTAACAGTGTTTGTTTCGTTAGATGTGCTAGCACATCATCCTACGCTGTAACTGCTTGACTCAACCACCTAATGTTTAATATTTCGTGAGCTGTTAAAATCAAAACAAGCATAACTCGTGCATATCTAATTATTCCTTTTCCATATTCTATCACATTGTACGAGGCCATTATATTTCATAATCCTAAAAATAACAAGTTACCAAAATGGCGTTTAAGTTTGTTGAAGATAAGTCCTTTTATCGCACTGTGATACGAAACGTGCCGTGTACGTATCGTTTTTAAACAAACGTCATGCGATAGGTGATTATAGACAAGCGTTACATTTCGTTAATTTAACATGTATTGTTTACGGCCGCTCCACTTTACCTAAAACATGACGAATTTGTCAAAAAAATATAACGAACAGACATAACTCCATGATTGAA
>ATSW01013478.1:0-13211 GCA_000444245.1 Botryllus schlosseri | reverse complement strand
ACTCAGCTCTGAGTAGCCTAATCGTTTGATTACATTTCATTGACTGTCCTTCAGCCAATTCGCTGTTAGTCGCTCAAACCTTTGGTTCTTAACAGTCGCTTGAAACATTTTTCTGTGCTTGTAGTTTTCAGTACTCATGATTTGGAATAGTTCGAACACGTTCGAGTTTTTTTTAGGTATAGGGTATTCTACACTACATATCAGGAATGAAACATGAATAGCTTGAGATTGTTGCTAATTACGTCGCTACGGTTATCAAAGAACACCTCTTTACTGAATCAATAACTGTTTAAAAGTAATTGTAATTGTAATTATAATTATTAAATATTTAACAGTAATTGTAATTGTAACTTGACATTTTTAGCATTGAGTAATTGTAATTGTAATGTAATTGAAACATGCAAGGAAGTAATTGTAATTTTAATTGTAATTGAAATAAAATATTGTAATTGATCCAACTCTGATCCCAATATGGTGGTTACTTTACTGTTCTTCGAAATTGCAATGAAATGTCGGTCTTGGCCGTCTGAGCATAGTAATTTACAGCGTAGCTACGTAGTAAATTGCTATGGTCTGAGTCTCGAGTCATATGACTTGGTTCGAGTCATGCGCAATGACTCGAGTCCAAGTCGAGTCGAGTCATTTCCGTATTTTGAGAAAATGACTCGAGTTAAGTCGAGTCATCAAAAAATCATGACTCCAGTCGTTACAACCCTGGTAAGCCGCGACAGTACGATAAATCCGCACCCGCTTGCATTACTGTAATCAAGATAGCGTCCGGCTTCTAAGGTAGGTAGGTGGTGGGTTCGATCCCCGGCTGGACCAGACTAAAAACCTGCGGTAATTGTAATACTGGTATCCGTGGCTTCCCGACTTGGCTCTCAGCATTTCCGGGATAGCATGGAGGGGTTGTGCAAGACTTGGAGAGCCTTACATTCTGCAACTTCTTTGTCAAGCGGCATATGCATAACGCATATCATGATCTCAGATTGTACAATTTCTAACTGGCACCATACTTACCATAATTATCACAGATAATTATACGTAGATTAGTTATCTATAATCACAGATAGGCTTTATGAAAGAAATGGCGTATAAAATCTAGGGTAGTTTCCTTGATCCCAAAACTTTGATGCAAGGAATAGGGATGGCGAAACTTTTGAGTTTGGTCGCTGAATATAGGTATTGAATTCAGTAATCAAGTATATTAATATTCAAGGTCGAAGCACATATCAACTCATCTCGTGCGAGGAGTATTTCCTTGTAAGACATATGGTAGGCCTATTTTAATGACACAGCCGAGCGGTCATACGTTTCGCTTCAGTTACGATTTGACGGGCATTTAAAGATTTCGAATTTCTTCATCAGGCTTCGGCGTTTCGTTTTGCTGCCAGTTTCGTTAATATTGCGCGCGTTTACGTTCGTAACAGTATGGATTGTGCTCCTGCCAGTGGAACTCAGAGGCAAAATTACTTCAGCATTGATGACATACTAATGTCAAGCGAGAAAATATCTTGCCAGTTTCAAAACTCGGTGCACGGTCTGGGATATTTAGACGTAGCATGTGGAAAAAGGGATATATCGGAAGGAACAAAGATGGATCTACCTCTTTGGCTGGCGACGGTATTGGCGGCACACCCCGGCCGAAGATTCGCGAACGTAGAAATCACAAAACCTTATAGAGAGGTTTATAGACAGATACTAAAAGCTGATGCAACTGTTGTTGATTTGCGGAAGTTGGGTCCGTATTACTACGCAATGGGCCAGCAGTTGCTTGTTTTCGACTCCAACGAGAGTATATTCATAGCACGAAGTCTTGTGCAAACGTTTTCGGACAGATTCCGCAAAATAATGGACTGGTCGACAAATTCCATGAAGGCAGACTGCATGCAGCACAAAGAAAAACTGGACGAAGTGGAACGGAAGTTATTTTTACTAGGACAGCAGTCATTACATAACCATATCAAATGGGAATCTGGTGACAGTCATAAAATAAGAGCATCAGAAATGATTGTTCGTCATCGAAAAAGAAAGCGCGAAGAACAAAGCTGAAGTGATTTGTATATTTTCGAATTCAGATTATATATGAAATCGTTATTTATTAACGCACTCATGATAGCCAACTGGGAAGTTGATCTTCTCGGCATGCTTTTCCAACTCAGATGTGGAAATAGTACAATCAAGGGCAGATAACAGGCTGAGAAGATCATTTTTCAGACCTATCTTTAATTATGCTATATAGCGTCATTGTAGCCGTGGACATGAAGTAAATAACAAGTCTTCATTCCGTGGATGAAAAACCTTTGTGGTTTGTATCCGAATAATGTCAGTACACAACAGTTTGCCGTACATTACTAACTGCATGTTAAAGCATTGTATCGTAAGCTATTTGAACTGCACTATCCGTTGATTTTGATGATCAACATTACCTCGTTATCTGCTGCCAACGCGTTGCTATTTAGTTGCGTCTGAAATCCATTTCAAGACACCTGATTAAAGCTGTCAAAATTCAACGTCTTTTACTACTTCTTCACATGTTCCTTGTTATTAAATGTGTTGTACTGTTATTACCTCTTTAGCAGATCAGAGTCGGTAAATATGTTGAGTTCTCTGATGTGTCGGGCAAAGGATTGCCTAAAACTATCGCAGACGCGCAGTTGTTTTAGGCACATCAACCACCATGTGAAAAATACGAGACTAAACCAGCCAAAGTCGCGACATCGATCGTTTCAAAGCGAGCCGAGTAAAGAGAAAGGAATGGTGATATACGACGAGGCGAATTCCAATAAGAAGATGCTGCGATACGGCCGGATCGGTATTGGAATGCAATTGGTAGCTTTGATTGCGGGAGCTGAAGCAATACATGCTGTCCGCACGAAAGACGAATTTGAATCTGAAGTAAATCCCAATATTCAAGTCAACTTGTACACTGGGAAGGCCGGATTCATATTGGTTCCTGCCGCCCTTGGTCTCGCCATAGCTTTCACGGCAGCCGGATACTTTGCTTTCGGAAGGATCGTAAAGAAAGTTTTATTCACGCCATCAAGCGGTCGAATCACATTGATAACTCATCATTTATTCGGTGGAGAGAACGTTTCGGCCACCACCCTTGGAGGCGTACAAACCCAACACAGTTATTCTAAAGTCGAAGGCTATTCGTGGAGATTTCTTTTATCTGACGAAGCTGATATTCCAAACAAACAGATGTTTAATCATGTAATGGGCGTAGGTTACGACGAGTATTCATAAGTCAAATTATACATTTGCATAAAAAAAACTCGTCCGTTGGTCATGTCGTGAGACACACTCCACCTCAGATGAAATACGCGCATTTCTCAAGGTAGACAAGGTTTCCTTTTGCTTTCGTACTACCGTGGCTGTGCAATTCATGACTGCTCATAAATATATGAGCATATTAATGCGATCATGCGTCCCATCGACTCTTTTTCTTCCGTCTCTGGCCGGACCCTGCGCCATCGCCTAATGGTGCTTTGAAACCGTGTGGTTCCCAGGAAGTGGCCTCCTCGGTGCTCTTAACAAAACTGCTTTTATATTGACTTTGAAAATAGTCCTTCATGGACGCGGCTCTGCCTCCTAGAACACCGCCTTTGGTGGACGCTCTAAACGCCGCCGTAGTCATTGACGAACCCGAGCTGAAAGAGTGAATATTGTCAGCGTTGCAGCATTTGATAAGCGCGTACCTAAATTTTTTCATATATAATGCACAAAATTTTCCCGATTTTTTGTACTAAAATCGAGGGTGCGTAGTAAAGATCTCCCTGGAAATATAACTTGAAATCACACCTTTCATGTTTGTTTTAATCGCGCATCACATTCAGCCATTATGCCCCGTAATTCGTGTTATCAGTGTTACGCGCTAGATGCGTGTTGCCAATTAGCGTCTGCGCTCCTGAGTTGGTTTGCTGTTTGTACGCGAGCAAAATTAGGTCATTTGATTGCTGCACGCGAGCGCGGCGATCCTCGCCAATTCATCGCGTCAACGACAGGCCTGAACAATCGCATATACCGGCACAACACGCCATGTGCGCAAGATGTAATCACATCTCCAATAGGCCTGGTGCGCACGACATAATCGTTGGTCCGAGCAATCGCATCTGTAATAGACCTTGTGCGCAAGATGTCGCTGGTCTGAACTATTGTGTTGTGGGCCTCGCACGCTTTGGCTGCTATCTACTATCGTTTAGAGACGATGCCGTTGAGTGTATGATTAGTGATCGTTATGTCATGATTGTGCAACAGTGACATCGCAAAACAGAATGGCATCGAATACTAAAAAATTACTATTCATGTACTGCGAATGCAGGGTGCGT
The DNA here is from genome assembly GCA_000444245.1 of Botryllus schlosseri. Lineage (NCBI taxonomy): Eukaryota > Metazoa > Chordata > Ascidiacea > Stolidobranchia > Styelidae > Botryllus > Botryllus schlosseri. The sequence goes on along the minus strand of ATSW01013478.1, from coordinate 8,880 downwards.
ACTATACATGGGTACAGGTTTTTTCACAGAATTTACACGCTATTTTAAGGGTGCGTATTATACATGGGGGCGTACTGTATTCGGAAAATTACGGAGTCTCATATTAAAGCAGGAAATGTTGGAATACAATTTCGCAGCAGTTATTACCTTCAGAAAGTCACCGTATTCGAACTCCTTAAGAATTGATTTGAGATAGTTGTCATTACGATTGCGTCGATAACATGCAACAGTGAAGTAATGGGATAAGAAGTTTATGATGGGTGATCTCGTTATCACAAGAGATAGCTGGAGTGAAAATACATATTTCATGAATCCTCTAGCTGCAGTCCAAACATGACGTCTTTCTGAGCATAATGGATTAATGGCTGCTGCCTAAATTTCAAACAATTTCAAGTTTTGCCCTTTCAACTAGCAGAAATTACTTGATGGTAAAGGCATATATACAGTATTATTGCCTTATTGTTAAAAATGTCATTCTAAAACTACTGAATGGCAACACAGCTCAATCTAAAATTCAACCTAGTAACTTCCCGTAAGCCAAATACGTACCTCTTAGAACCCCCGGATCCCAACCCAGGCCTTTCCTTCCCGACAAAACCCTTGCCTTTTCCGTGTTGATACCGTGATTTCCTGAACCTCGAATTCTGCAGCGCCAGACGCATCAGCGGTTCCGGCACTTCTTGGTTCGCACCCTCCAGATTCCTCACTAAGTCACCGGCGAAACCGATGTCCTGGTGCGTCATGAGCGTGTACGCCGTTCCCTTTTCGCCAGCACGCCCGGTCCTGAAAGTTGGCCATGTGGTAAAATCAACATTGTTTGCGCCGTTACCAGTGAATTTGGCCAACCACATTAATAAACACCAATTTCAGAATGCCAAGTTAACCAAGTGCTCATATCACAATTCCCGCTCATATTCGGTGAAACATTCATTTTCGTATTCAGTAGTAAAATGTTGATGTGTCCCTTTCATAGTAGGCTAATAATAGTTACTACATTTCTAATGTCAAATTCACTGGTAACCATTACAACTTGACTGCGGTACAGTACCTTCCGATACGATGCGTGTGTGTGTCAATATCCCTGGCTATGTCATAGTTGATTACGTTCTTAATCGATGGAATGTCGAGGCCGCGAGCTGCCACATCCGTAGCGATCATTGTGGATACCTGGAAACGAATAGCATACTATTGGATTTCCCTGTTTCGAGTGACATGAGCGAAATTAATCGATCAAAAATGTACTTGCCTGTTGCTTTTTGAATTCCCCGATAACCTTGTTCCTGTCAAATTGATTCATATCGCCGTGCAAAAGGGAAGCCTCGTAGCCGGCCTGCATCATTTTCTTGTGAAGGTCTTCCGAATTGGCCTGATTGCAAAATACTGTGTCAACCGTCAGAGGTTTGAGATATGACAAGGCATTACCTTTTTCGTAACAAATATCAGCAAGCTGCCCTGACTGGTAAGGGGAACTATCCACCTCAGCAGCCATTTCCATTTCTCTTCTTGCTTAGGTAATATATCTACAATCTGATAAAAAAGTACATCATGTTACTAAGGTCGGCAATAACTCGCTTCTACCGTAGTGGACAAGTTGAACAGTTACCGTTTCCAATGTCCTTATTTGTAGTATTCCATAGCATTTTGACAAAGCACTTGCTACAATTGTAACTTGAAAGGACAGTATTTTTCACTAACGTCAAATGAACAGTGGACACATTCACCAAGCGTAAGGCTCATTGGTCATTGCTCCAGAATAATCTGTCCCGATTACAGTTAACTCATCTGCATCAGTTTTGGGTTTGCATGATTCAGCATTCAGTATGTTTTCATATTAGATTTTCTTAGGCAAAAAGTAGTGCAAGTATGCAACTGCACCCCAATCCAATTTTTCAAATCACTGTACTCAAAGTCATTTTCAGATCTGTGAGTTTGAAATGTATCAGAAATCACTACTACAAATTGTCAAGTAGATATTTACAGCGTTACTACTAATCGTGCCAAGGTATTATCATTGACCAGTACCCACCGCTCCACATCAATTTGAAGGTTCAACAGTCGGCCAATTTCCTTTCGGGCTACTACTCACACGACCACAGAATCTCACCTGGGTCACATCCTTGTTGGCTTCGCCGACGTCTCCTTGAACCACCCTAACGGGATCGCTTAAAATATCTCTCGCCAATTTTTCGATCCGTCTCTTGAAGGTGGCACTGAACAAGAGAGTTTGCCGGTCCGGCCGCACATGATTGGCAATCGACCGCACCTTTAATGACATCAGGTTTCATACATCTGAATATCGCTACCGTGCAGACAGGATACCTACTTGGTATTCGAAGCCCATTTCGAACATCCTATCCGCTTCGTCAAACACTAAATATGTAACTCGTCTCAAGTTTGTGTTGTTTTTCTGCACGTGGTCGATAATTCTTCCTGGTGTTGCCACCACTATCTCAGACCCCTCTGCTAAGGATTTTTGTTGCTCCCACATACTACCCCCACCGTAACACGAGGTCGATCGTATTCCGTAAATCTGTAGAAACATCTCAAATTAACTTCCGAATGCACCAAGTTCAGAACCCTATCGAAATCAAAAACGCAGTCATCGGATCAGCGTGAACACAATGAGACTTATCTCACCTTTCCGAATCGTCTGACCTCTGAATGGATTTGCTGACACAGTTCACGTGTCGGGGCGATGATCAGCGCTATTGGCCCGTCCCCCTCCTGCAATTCAGGCTGATCTAGTACATGCGTCAACATCGGCCAGACGAAGGCGGCTGTTTTTCCTGAACCGGTCTTGGCAATTCCGATTACGTCTCTTCCCATCAGAGCGCCGGTAGTTCCTTGCGCTTGTATCGGCGTCGGTGACGTGTATTCCATTTTCCTTAGAACAGGAGTTTTGAGAACAAATTACTCATTTGCTGATGCAGAGTTTCCTAGTTTCCTCACTGAAACAGGCTTTTTATACTACTAAATTTAAACAACTTGGTAATTACCAGGGTTGTGATGACTCGACTCGAGTCACGATTTCCCGATGACTCGATACATTTTCTCAAAATATGGAAATGACTCAATTAGAGTCAATCTGTGTATTGACTCGACTTCAACTCGAGTCCTTGCGTATGACTCGAACCAAGTCATATGACTCGAGACTCAGACGGCCACGACCGACATTTCATTATAATTTCGAAGAATAGTAAAGTACTGGTAATAACGCTATTGGGATTCCGTCTATTGGTACTGGCAATTTGAAATGCGACCAGAATATGCTAAAAGTGAGGAAATTAGTATATTTTAAATGCGAACCATTCGATATCACCAAACAGAGTTATAAAAGTGGGTTTAACAAGACTTTAACTGGAAACTGAGCAGTTAGCACAATGGCTTGGCTCGGACTCGAGTCATAATATCATGACTCGGACTTGACTCGGTGGTGAATTGAAAATGAATCGACTTGACTCGAGTCAAAACTATAAAAATGAAATTGACTCGTGACTCGGAGCTTTGTGACTTGGTTACAACCCTGGTAATTACACTAGAAGTCATTACTTCGACCACCGAAGTAATAATTGCAATCATACAAGAGTACATCATTGTAGTAGGAGCAAGGCAGTATGTTCTTGAAAGTATATATACAAAACATAAAGGCAATACACAATATTATACTTTACTGTAATCAAATCAGTGACCATAAATTTGAAAAACTCACCTTATTATTTTCAATAACTTTTCGTCGAATCCAAAATGCGCAAAGCTCGGCTTTGGCGGAGTAAATCCAGAGACTTGTATCCCGAGTTTATTTCGCAGCGTGGATACCTCTTCGGAAGATAGTTTTTTGATGTCTTCATGTTCCACATAGAAATTTTTTTCGAAGGAAGGATACTCAATTTCAGAATGATAAATAACAGGGAGAGGGTCGATCATTTTCATGTTTTTTTCAGTCCCGGGAATCGGGTTACCATCTTCGTCGTACTCAACCGGGTCGTCCGTGTCAAGAAACAGTTTGCCTGTGATCATAAAAAATGTAATAATCTCATTAAACAAATGATCTGACATTGATAGACTTGACTCTTACCGGCATCGGGGTTTTCTTCCATATACTTGTAGTACTGCTCCTCATCATCTAAGTTCTCCAAATCATCTCTTATACCCTTCTTTGGGTCTCGCTTCTTGTTAGGATTCTTTTTGTCTTGTTTTTTCACCTTCATGTAGAAAAATAAATAAGAGAACGGACAGGCAATTGGAAAAAAATCATTCCCAAACAGACTTCGGTCTCTATTCCAGCCATGAATGCGTCAAGTGGATCTTCTTCCTCTTCATCTTCTTCTTGTTTTCTTATGAGATCCTATTGGTGAATATTATACTAAATGAGGAATTTGTGTAGTTTCAAGTCTAACAGTAATGGAATATGGCGGAAAGAATACATGGCACAACTAAAACGCATGTCAAATGTACACTTGCCTGACCATGATTGAGATATGGTATTTTAGGGATCTTCAATACTTGTAGAAAGTCAGATGGGACGAATGATGCCAACATGGAGCTACAAATTATTACACAACAAATGTCTAGTGATAAGGACTGGAATCCCTGTCTGTTTGATGCAATTAAGTAGCCTCTGCACGGCAGAGGTCTGCAACCTTTAAGGCTTGTTATTCTCAGTAATGTTGAATACAAAATAGGTTACTTTTCATGCTTCAGGGACAGTTCGTTATTTGCATAAGTGTCTAGATTAAATTTATAGAAGAATACACAAGGCCCGATTGACACTGATCTGCAAGAAATGAACAATCGATCTGTAAAGATAGCCGTATATCCCGTTCACGATACAGATCTTGGTCATGGTAAGTTAATAATGCCCAAAACTACGTACTTCCTTCTCTGTTTCTGAAAGGAATGGGCATCCCGAGACAATATCACGTCGCTTTTGTCGATCATCGTTGTCATCAGCTTCATCATAAAAATATTCGTCTTCCCCTTCCTGTGTGTTCAAGTAAGCCGTGATCACATTAATTTAGAAAGAATGATATCATGACCAACACTCACGCTTATTCGACGTTTGGAGCCTATCCTGTATGCACCTGATCCTCGCGCTCGTGTAGAACCAGTCATATCGAAACCTTGAAAACCATATTTCCTTTGATTGCTCATCTTTTATCTCCGTCGGTACTATAGCCTTGTAATCACTGTAGATTCAGGATACAGTATAGTTTCTCTTCCACACCTATTACCTTCCTCATTTAAGTCAGGTTAATATCTTGTTTTTGCAAGTTCTTGCACATAATAATGCAAGGGCAACTCTAAACGACGGACCGCGGAACAGCGGAACCTGTAATACTAAACGGCGGACCGAGCGGAACTGCGGACCGAGCGGACCATAACAAAATAGCTCAATACTAAACGGCGGAACGAGCGAACCGCGGAACTAGCGGAACTTGCAATACTAAACGGCGGACCGAGCGGAACTGCGGACCGAGCGGACTACTACAACGACCACAATGTAAACAGCGGACCGCGGATCGGGCGCAACTCGCAAATGTCGCAATACTTCTAATTTCTGAAGGGGTGCCTTTCATTTTGGCAATAAGGAGCATACCGAACATAAGGGCATCTTGTCTAGGGTAACTAGGGGGTGTCTTCAAGTGTAGCAACGTAGTACCAACACACCGCAAACATACCCCAGACATGATATCCTGGTTGCAATGCAGTACTCTACTTACACACCACAGACATGGTAGGGGAGATGTGGTACCGATGGATCAAAAATTGCAAAATGATCTCTGGCCCTCAAATCTTCCGCCGAGAATAGCAGATCTTTTGCTGTCTCAACACTTCGATACAAGCTCTACCTATCGCGGACATTTACATGAATATCCGCCTTTTCAAAAAATATTTATGACCGTTTAAAATTTGTTGCTCGAACGTGTCATCGGTCCCACCCCGGTGGGTCCAAAGGCACACGACCATGGGACCTATGAGACATACTGTCAAAAACTCAAATTTGTTACCTTATTTTGCTGTGTACTATAAGCTAAAGCTACAGTAAGCCAATGAAGAATGTTTCGTCGCGACCTTCAAGAATAAGATAGATTATATCAACCCAAATGTTGGCATAAAATCATGTTTTGATTTACGCCTGAACTTACAAAATTAATGCCACATACATATTACCGGCAAGTCGAGATTTTGACTTTCAAATACCTCGTAACATCGATAAAACACCACATGTAACTATGATTTACAGCCTATATATATGCAGGCGAGTTTCTGTTGTTAAGTGATTAGTTGGCCCATCTATTTTGCTTGATTTGGCTATGGTACCATAGGTCCCCCACCCTATAAATATTGTAATTGACTAGAAAATAGTCCACTCGAGGATGGTATTGATTCAAAACATATGTGGCATTATATACCCTTATACAAGCCCTATACTTCACATCAAAAATTATGGCGGGTTTGTTAGTCTGAAAGGTGATATAGAAAAATGCAAATGTCGATCCAAATTTACTTTACACCCCCTAAAACGTAAATCATTCGTCACGGACCCCATAACTCACGCAGGTCGAATTTTTTTGCATGTGAGGAAAGATTCTGTCAGCATGTAATCGTAGACGAATTCACGGAGTGCAATCATGGAATTATCATGGAAAGTTTTTCAAGTATTTTCGGTCCCAGTGATCCATCGGTACCACATCTCCCCTATATATCGACTATCTCTGATCGAGGGCAAATTTCTATGTATGTTTCTAATTAAAAAGCTTCTTGGAGGTACAGAACTTCAATATATAATTGAATAGTATATTCATATTGAAATGAGCCCGAATATTTTCGGCTGACACTCGTCAAGGGTCATCGTCAGCAACTAGTAGAGAATTCAAAAGAACAGCGCGTATATCAACAATCGTAAACCAAAATATGACGTCACCACTCACCAGCACGAAATGTCGAATATGAGAGCGTTCAATGTACTATTTTTAGATGATACACGAACTCTTTTTGTTGACACAGCCTTGGCTGGTGTATTTTGATAAAAGTCGACTCCAAGGCACACAAATGAAAGTGTGAGCGACCCTTTCCAAGTATGCGAAATCTGTCATCTCGATAATTTTTCGCACAGACGGGCTTATCCAACAAGTGTTTGCCAATTGCAGAATTTATGGCCTTTGATTGTTCCGCATCAATCTTGAGCGGACGAGTTAAGGGTGAGCTTTTCACCGAGCGTGTTCTAATGAATCTAGGGACATGCTGATTTAGGGACGTGCTTAGGGTGCTGGTGACGTCATATTTTGTGTTACGATTGTTGATATACGCTGTTATTTTGAATTCTCTACTAGTTGCTGACGATTAACCCTGACGGAGTGTCAGCCGAAAATATTCGCGTTCATTTCAATATGAATATACTATTCAATTGTTTCTACTTGAGTAGTAATTATAATGAAATGTAAATAGCTAACTCTGATGCTCTCTTTTCGATGGATGTTTCCATCACGTCGGTGATGGTGCTCTTAGTCTATCTAGCTAAATAAGGAAAGTACTTTTTATTTTTGAACATGCCAGTAGATTTTCATCTGCTCACTCCTCTAGTGGTTACGTTTCTGGACTATATCATAATTATCCGATTAATTTAAAGTTGAAATACGAACTGTTTACTTTCTGACATGTAAAAAGTAGTTATTTGCTCGAACACGATAATTTGGCAAGAAAAAACTTATAACAACTTCGTATACAAATCCCAGAAGGATTTTTCAATGAAAACGACGGGTCAGACGACAGATTACACAAACGCAAATCCTGGACTGACTGAACAAATGTAATAGCAGACTAAGATGAATTGAATATGCATGTCTCAAAGATTAAGCCATACAGGTGTAAGGACGAACTGAACGTAAAGTGAAACTGCGATCGGCTCATTAAATCAGTGCTTGAAGGTATGTCAGATTATGGATGAAGTACCTATGATATGTGTATTCTTGGGTAAACCGATTACCACTGCTCCCGCAGTCCAGGATAGTAAGAGGAAAATAGTTGGGTTAAATTTTTCATCTGAAGTCACACACAATGTACAATGCGATAAGACACAATGCGATGTGATGAACAGATAGTACGATGTCGAACGACACGCATGCAGTTGCGATCCTTTAAATCTAACATCCACCTCGGCCTAGAGTGCCCGATGTCACGCAGTTCTTTTCGATCTTGAATTTGTTGAGGCCGCGGCCCTTTCTATTGCTGGCTCTTTCCATTCCTTGTGAGTGCTTTCTTTCGTTGGGTCTTTTACTCGGCTGTTTCTGTCGCCGTAAGAACGGCAACGGTGGGGGTGGGAGGGGGGAGGGGTAGCCCAGATAAACCTCTGACGGGAATCGAACTAAGTCCGCCATATTGGTGGGCGCTTATCGTTACCACTACGCTATCCCCAACGTTCATTCGACAACTTCCTATCTTTTCATTGTATAGCTGTTTTTCAGTCTTTTGAAATGATGAAAATGTTAATAGAAGTTCTATTATAGAACTGACACTGTGGTCCGGTGTCAACAGATTACAATGTGATGACCATTAAAAGTTTACTACATTTTAGAAATTAAAAACATATAAAGTACAAAACGACATGGAATAAAGTAAAATTGTGTCGTAACTCATAACTAGACGTTGAAGAATTACATTACTTGACAAAATAAAATTACTTGACAAAATTTTCAGCAAAATATAAGCTTCAACAAAGTCCAGGAAAAGATAACTTGAGAAAATTACGATAAGCGCCTGATCCGCGGTCCGCCGTTTACATTGCAAATTTTGTGATAGTCCGCCGGTCCGCAGTTCCGCTCCGTCCGCCGTTTAGTATTACATGTTCCGCTGTTCCGCGGTCCGCCGTTTAGTATTGAG
>ATSW01013476.1:0-23667 GCA_000444245.1 Botryllus schlosseri | reverse complement strand
ATTTCGGTGCGTACAACAGGCCGTTGTGAAAAGTAGAATAGTCCTGAGTTCACCGGGAATGGATATGGACTGGACAGATTAACATAGGTATTTTGCGTCCAGTTAATTCATTACAGCTATGCCATGGAATGCGGCCGCAGGCTACATAAGTAATCGAAATGCGGCCGTGATTATGAAAAAGGTTGCCTACCTCTGTATTAAATGTTGTGCTCTTTTTGACATGACGATAAGTGCAGGGGGTTCAGGGGGGCGCAATTTTTTTGATCATCGTCAAGGGGGGTGCATGTCCAAAAAGGTAGAAAACCGCTGATCTACATCAAGTCAAAATATAGTCAAGTACTCCTACGTGAAATATGCGTCACGCGAAATAAAGACAGCGATCTGTATCAGTGGTTTTCAACCTGCGTGACGGTTCGCACTGGTGCGAATAAAAAAAATTGCAGTGCTAATGACGGAAGTGGTGCGAATAGTGCGAATGAAAAATCCGGATGAGTGCGAATAAAAATCCTGAATAATCGTTCATTTTTCTGACGTAGAATAATTCAAATAGACCTTATAGGAAATTCAAGCGCAGTGTAACTGTTGTAGTTGAGACGCAAATGTAAAAAATTGTTTAAATGGACGCACCACTAGTCGTAGCTCTCACAAGCCTTCGTAAATTAATGTTTTCGCACTATATAATTCTTACGTAATCAAAACCCTGGTTTGGAATCTGGTGTAGTTGCAGACACACAGTATATCAGCCCATCTGAGCCAGCGGCAGGCTGGAAAGATTGATTTTCTGCTTTCTCTCGCCAAACAATCATCATATTTTCATAATAACTGTTCGATTAGCGTGAGGCACGAGGATAGTAGTAAATACCATGATTACAGACTCACATTCGCAAGTTACTGTAACGCAAATTTCACCTTTTCAAGGGTTATTAAGTATGGACCGCATGGGTATGATTTGGGGTCGACACGGTGCGAGAGCTAGCTGTTAATATGTATCTATGTAATATTTGTTGAATTTATTGCAAAAAAATCCTGCGATAGTTTTTACATCTCCAAGGTCACTGTGTTGGGTACTGTAGTTAATAAGCGAGCCACGCAGAAATATGGCTTGATCATGAGAATCAGACGACCTTTATTTTGAATTCATGATAAGATTTGTCCGAATGTTTTCTCTGGGAAACATGAACGAGGACCGTTGGAACGAACTGGTGTAGGTGTGCTGTGCAACGAGCGAGACCAGGCCTATGAGACTCATTCATTTCGAGGCCAACCCCGTCTGCGTTTTGGTTAACATACCGCTGATAAAATACGGTGCCGCTGATAAGATACGATGCCAAAAACATCAGCGGCGACAAAACCTTGGCCAAAAATGACTGTCGCTGGATGGCCAAACCTTTCTATATGGATATGTTCCGTTGTCGGCACGGAATAGTCCCGTTCTTGCAATCTCATTAGACAGTAGGACAAATGCGACACGCGGAGGAATTTTCTTCACCCTAATTTGAAATTGCGTGCGTCAGACATCTTTTATAGAGCTGTGTTGGGTAGAATTGTGGTGTGCACGTTCTGTTCGTCATACATGTCCGTAAAATCGTAGCATATACTACTGTAATGCTAAAAATGAATTCCTTTTCATGGGCGAGGCTCGCGTCGTGAGATCCAACAAATATTCAGATTTTGGTGGTAGGCCTATATTCTAAAATGCTACTTTAAGGTTAATATGATTTTTCAAATTAGATTGAGCTGAAGAGCCGAACAAACCGTATCATGACTTCATTGCCTCTTCTCATGTATACTCGCGAGACAAAAAATGGGAAATCGAAAAAAATAGAGAACTCAAGTTGGAGCAACGTATCATAAGGTAGCGAGCTCTAATGTGCCTACTCTACCTGATGATAATGATTTTGACCTGATTTTCCAAGACGTCAGGCACAAGCCTCAACCAACACAAGCATTTGGATCACCGGAGCACTGGATCCTCCGGGACCTTTGTGTCATCTCTTAAAACCGATTCCTGCCTGAAAGCATTTTTCACTCGCGGAAAATACGCTGTATTTTGGATATGAGTGCAGAGGAGTCCTTAAGACCTGGCCATCCAAGCACTATGGTGTGCGTTATTGTACAAAATCCAACAACTTGTTTGACCGAGAAGCGTTTTAGTGAAATAGTTGCAGTCAAAACGCGGGAAAAGAGTTGACATTTTATTGAGACACTTCATGGCCCAAAAACTATAGCAGCCAATTTGTTGCACATCTGAACAGAATGTTCTTATGTATCTTCATCTTCTTTTTGTATAGCAATTTTCGGTTGGCTTGTGCGAATGAAATTTAGTTTCCCAAGAAAGTGCGAATGAAGCTCAAAAAGGTTGAAAAGCACTGATCTGTATTATACAAGTCATTCGCTCGCGCCGAGCATGTGACTATGTATTATACTGTTAACACACAACTCTACCGGTCACGCGTAATTTTCATGTATAGAAAAATGACCGTCTCACTCAATATAAATAAAGCTCCCGACACTTTAGTCCGGTGATTCTCAACCTTTTTGACCTCGGGGACCAGGAAAACTTCAAAACAACCGGTGAACTTTCGGAAAGCAAAATTGACTCTAAATTTCATCATGATAAATGCCTGCAACTTTAATGCAACATTGGTAACTTCATTTGATGGTGTCTTTTTGATACGAGATACTAATATGTGGTTCTCTTGAAGTTTCTGCAAGGCGAGGTTTGCTGATTGTGATTGTTCGGCATCCTTGGAAAAAAGGCAAGTATTTTATTTACTATATAGCAGGGGTCGGGAATCTATGACTCGCGAGCAATATATGACTCTTTTGGGTATAAGATATGCCTTCTTTGACAAATTCGTGATTTTGAACCTAATTTACTAACGAGTTGCTGCAATATTGATTAATTTTCATAACGGCTAGATTAAGTGCACTCGTGGCAGCATAAACATGTCTTTGAGAGGTCAAGACAGTGGGGTGACCAAGGTTAAACGCTCATACCCCATTTTCAAAATTCTCAAATTTAAGTTGTTGTCGTGCCGGCGACTAACACCACTCACGAATTCGATCTACCCGACATGTTCTCGACTGGTAGGTAGCTTTCTAGCACTGACCTAAATGTAGGTGTGTAGCGCAATTTATGTGACGCCGAATATACTTGAGAAGATTATCAATATTTAGATTTTGGGAATCAGTGCGACAATTCAATTCGATTAATATCAGTGAATATTAATTTTGAGCTATTTATAATGAGGGTGAGGCGTGGCCTGTCTGTGTCTAACCTGTGCCTTAGCGTTACTTTCGAGCTATATTTTCGAACTGTAAATATGAAAATTCCATGATTTTGGGAGTGAAAATAATCAAAATATAGTCCTCCATAAACATCGATAGAAAATACCCAAAAATAATCATTACCGATTTCACAATTTTCCTTCACTCATCCCTGACGACATGTGAAGCACTGCCACACATACCTCCGTAGACCCCACGTCACTGACGTAGGCTGTCACACCTTGCAGTGGGTAAAGAAAGGGTATGTCTGCCGTAGTCATTATGTTTGTCTCAATATGTGCAGAAAAAATATGGCGCACACGACGAATCCCATGTTGTTATCAATACGTCACGGATTTTATGCCGCAACAGGTAAATGACATGTATGGCTCTTTCGGAGTCACAATTAAAAATATTGGGTTAATATGGCTCTTAGACCGAAAAAGGTTCCCGACCCCTGTACTATAGCCATCAATATACTGCCAAATGTCGCTTATTTGCACAGTCGAATTTTACCGAAGTTTGTTTGAAAATAGCTTTCGCATATAACTTGTCCGAAACGAGATGTAGGCTACTCTTAAACAACTTCATATGTCACTTGCACCATTGTGACACACGCCCAAAGTAGACCATGAACTCTCATTTGCGACATCATACAAATAAAAATGTTCCTAAATCCTGAATACGGTTACAATTTGATGTTTTATTATCTGGTGCTAGCGCACAACTTCGTGATTTCTGAAATTACGGTATAAAATTCAAATATATTTGGCGGGCCGGCAGGAAACTGGCCACGGACTAGCGGTTGAGAAACACTGCTTTAGTCACCATATTACAGTGATGGCGTGACACCAGCCTTTAGATATAGTTAATAGAGCTTTAAAATGACGCTTCGACCGACGTTATTTTTCGGGACCCCATTCCTCAGATGTCGTGTTCTCTTATATTTTGAAGAAATGAACCAAAATACTTGTAAATGACTCGCTGATAGCACCCTCTTAGTTGGCATTGGTATTTAATTTTCGTCACCGCGAGCCGAGAGAATAGACAAACGATCCCATGGCGGGTCACGACCACTATAATTTGTGAACCCCAGGTCTAGTTACATGATCATTTCTGTAAGTGCGTGAGTACTCCGAACAAGTATAAATACGTCCATACTCACCGCATGGGGTTGTCTTGCACGAATATGTTGAGTCAGCGGTACATTTGTACATGATTCGGTGCGAGTATAATCACGACAGGAATGACAAATTCATAATGAAGGTTTCGCGCTAAAGTTCTTGATCTACTGTTAGCATTTGATTGCTTTCTGACGTATTTATAAAAAGAAAATTAGGGCTATTGCGCAGACGTCAGGCTACATAGATTTCTGCCTAGATACCTGATTTAATAATGTAAATCCAACAGTTTTTTTTACTGTCGCTTCTATTCATAGCGGATATGGTGGCTTTTTAATGATATACTGTCGATTATTATTATCGGTTTCCCAACGTACATATCCGCGAACCACCAACTTGAAGACTAACTGGATGAATTATGTTACAAAAGGCGCAAATGACCGCCGACTCGTTATATCACCTGCAGTGTTCATATCCGTCACAGAACCTGTTCTTACTAATACACGTCATCCCATCGTTACATCGAAACGTTCCGTTTGGACAGTTGCGGTCTGAAAAAAATTGTATAAATAGAAGTCGACATATAGCAATGATTTAACACAAACGCAAGCACAATTGACAGGTTTTGGTATTATTGATGAAATCAGTGATAGTCGCACTGTTGTTCTAAATACAAAGTGGGCCTACCTCAAATAGTATCGAACCTGGCTTGATGCAGTTCAGTTAGCATTTGCAATCAGGCGACGTTTCGATTCAATGGCGCATTGACCCTAGATAACTAAGACTTGATCCGTTACACGAATGGCGAGGTGGGGTCAATTCGACCCCACTAGTTAATATGCTTTTTTCCTTACTAATTTCGCTATACAGCTGTCTAATAACCTGCTGCAGGACGTTATAACGATGAATTTCCTTTTTTTAACCGTACTGTCTACCCATTTCAAAGTTTCCCCTAAGGCGTAACCCATTACGCGAATGGCGAGGTGGGGTCAAACTGACCCCATCAGATCTGAAAGATTGTCGTCATGCCTCGTTGACTCCACGTAACGTAAACAATGCGAAAGAGCTATAAACAGTCGGAATCGATCCTATTACAACGCATAGAAAAAGATTTAGTCTGCCCACTATACTGGCACAATCTGACCCATGCTTAATCAATAGCTCATGGCGGCGAGGTATTAGCGATAATCAGCTAATGCTCAATTCTGACTGATAGTGTATATAGCAATTTAGGATTACATGGCTGGCAAGAGCAATCCGACCGCACTTAAAAATATGGCTTACATATTTGTTCATCTGGGGTCAAATTGTCCCCAACCTTGGTCATCTAGGCTTAAACACATCGATACTATTATTGTATGACCTGATACTACGTATAGCACTTGTATTTAGTAATTCTCTTCGATGTCTTCTATGAAAATCTAATAGAAACACTTGAGCTCACATGATAGGCTTGCAACAGATGCGATTAATCCACCAGCGAACGAGTACAGTATCCACATCTTCGATCCAAACGGGGGTGACAAAAACGACGTTACTTATCAACTTGTATTCGTAAGAGCGACTTGTCGAGATAAGGATGATGATACGCCAACCCGGAAAGATGTGAGAATTACGCATAGGACGCTATGATGTGCTGATACTCAATCAACTGCAAGCTTACTAAAATCGTTATTATGTCGACGGCGTGTAGTACTTCCTGGAAAAATAATGTCTTTATCATATTTTGCTTATTCTTAATATAGTGTGACATAGCGAAGACATTCTGGTCGCAACTCATACAACACTATCTGTTTCCGAAATCGATAGTGCGTTCACTGTACTTCGATTGTCCGATTGTTAGCGAAAAGTGAGTGAGGCAGATTCCATTGTGCATCACCTGGCCATTGGTTCTCTACGATCCCACTGTACACGTAATAAAGCCGAATTTCACATTCCTTGGCGATTTCGAGGAGGTTCCACTGCTCTACGATTGGTAATATTCGGACTTTCGATCAGTGCGTCAATAGCATTTAATCCATACCAGTTATTATAAATTCTGAGCTGCTTATGATGAATTGCATTGTCGCATGTGAGGCACGAGATGCCTGACCTCACCTGTGTCTCACCCGTCCTTTCACGCTGTATTCTTGAACAATAAACAGGAAAATCGGTGATGTTGGGTGAAAAAAATGTGCAAATTTGGAAAACCATGAACATCGATCGAATATATCATATTCATTGAAAGTTTTTAGACTTTTCTCATACTCGTCCCGACGAAAGGCGACGCACTGTCTTACTTGTCCTCCCTGACCGCTCGTCACTTCTCCGAGCCATCCGCACACTGATGCTAAATTTTGACTCATACCGAACCTTGCACTAATCAGAAGATCTTCCTGAATAAAGTATAACTTGCAAATTCGTGCAATAAACTAACATACCTCAAACTATTTATAAATCACGCTTGGCAGTACATGAGCAATGTACGTCTACTCAACGATGAAGTGAATGCCGAAAGCCGAAGCGGATAGACGATAGCATGTAAAATGATAGTTCGGCACTGCGTCATAAATCCGTGAAGATTTTTTCATCGGAAGGGAAATGACTTGGCAAAGCGTTAACTACATTGTCCGTGCTGTGGCTGTAATTTAGGAATATATCAAAATACTCATCACGAAAAGCATCCAAACACAACGAAATAATGTATGCTACCGGTAGAGTGAAACTATAGCAAGATTTGAAAAACTCACGTGTTCGATGATCAGAATCTTGTACAATACACATATAAGCGACGTAGCCTACCTCGCGGAACTACTATAAAACGTTCGATGTAATCGCTATTGTGTGACGGGCCGGCACAGGACGTCAAACTGCTACCATAATATATTTCCGTAAGCGATATTCATCAATCTACTGCATAAGTTTTCTCACATGCAATATATTGCGGCGCCATTGATAAGTTCGAATATTCCGTTGCTCATGTTGTTCAATTTTAACAAATAAAGGGATGTAGCGTGTATGCAGTCTTCTTGAATATAGCTCACTGTCTCCTAGGGATGGTGTGAACCCCTACAACGTTGGGGTTCGTGTGAATGCGAACCTTTTTGGAAGGTTCTCTGTGAACGCGAGCGTGAATACGAACCTATGACGCTATATTACTAATCCATACATACCCTACATTTGCGTAAAGTATCAATGTACACTTGTACAGTGTACACGTTGTCTAGCGACGACTCGGGACACATTATACCATAATGCCGAAGTGGCAGCTCGCTTTTTAACCATCACCAAATATTTCAACTAGAAGAATCAAATGCGATTATAATTCCATATAATCAATATCGTTCGTAGCGTTGCCAACAATATAAATTCCGTTGATGTCAATAATGGTCGATTAAGCACACTTAGCTGACTGCATAATGATACATGTAGTATTTATCGTTCTTTCTATTGCGTGATTGCTGGCGAAACCTCACAGCAGAGAGTCACTGAATATCCACAAACGGAAAGCTGAATATTTCGAGCAAACTTTCCCAAAAAACCAAATAACTTTTGAAATTCGCAAGGTCTTATCTTCAAGCTGTCATGCGGAGAGTTTTTCCGAAGTTGAAATGCAAAGAATCTCATCCACACATGTGATATTGACGTGAACAAATGTAATTTATGAAAAACATTCACAGTGCAGAACCTACCAAGGTTCGTGTGCGAACGCGAACCTCCAAATTTCTGAGGGTCACAAGAAGAACGCGAACGTGAACCTCACGCTCCCACCATCCCCACTGCCTCCTATTATTAATATTGGTATTAACAAAATAATACTGACGATCGAGATAGTGTAATTCTGCTGCGACCGGCTTCTTGATGGGTAGTTCATGGGTTCGATCCCCGGCCGGGTCAGACCAAAGACTCGAAAACTGGTACCCGCGGCTATCCTACTGGGCGATCGGCAATCACGGATAGCATGGAGGAGAAAAATGGGTGTGCTCCGTCGTCAAAGCATCTCGATGGTGCAGGCGAAAAAGAATACCGTATCTCTTTCTCTTAGCTGACTTCACTCGACCACCAGACCTCCAGTAATAACTGCTTCGGTGAATGATTTCAAGTACAAGATATAATCTGATTAATCTGTCTTTTCTTTCAAGATCTGAAGCAAATACGATAGTGACCTCTCACATCGGCCTTTGCGATGAACAATTGAAAACTCATCTTGATGTCTTAATTTTGATAAGATCCATCGCAGTGTTGAAAAGAATGAATATTATCGGTATGGATCTATCATTTTGAATGACACGAATATATATGTAGCAAATATAATTGCCTGTACAGTATGCATGCATTACACGTTCTCGGCGATGAATAGCTACCTCAATATGGATATCAATTGAAAAGCCTTCTGACATTATGCAGTTCATACTCTTTTTGTATGAATCTGCTTCCAAACGGTACAATTGACACTGTTGCTAATTCCGTCCCATGTGATACCAGGCCTCGAACCTCTATATCGCAAGTGAAAACTGCGTTCGACAACTATGGAGTATGAAAGGCAAAGATGCATCGACATAGGATTTGTGGTATAGCAGATACTTTCATGTGTTTTCGAGTTTGTATAACGATGTAATATATATGTATCAACGGTTTCGGGATCATCAAATTCCGTTCGCAGGAAGGTGCGAATGCTGTCCGGTACCAGTTAACGTGGTTTTTCAGTCATGAGTATTGGAGTTGGATCAATTGTAATTTGTAATTGAGCTGAATGTATTTTATTACATGTTTCATGCAATTATAATTGCAATTGAAGCATTTTAATTTTGTGTAATTGTAATTTGATAAAAAGTTTGCCTAATTACAATTTCAATTACAGTACATTGTTATTGAGACCTGGCAAGCATACAGCAAAATATAATTTGCGCTTCTTAGTTTTACAATCAACAACCAACCAGTGTTCACCGTGACAGCAATGCCAGTTTCCCATGAACATGTCAAAATGTATAAACGGTCAAATAAATATTTTTTTTCGCGTTGGGATTGGTGTTATGGATGCGAGATATTAGGGTCACGTGGGTTGGGATAATAGGGCTGCGGGTAAGGGTTGTAGTCAGGTTATCGAAAGATTAGGGTTCTGGGTGCGGGATATTAGGGTAGTAGGTGAATAAGGGTATCCCAAAATAGGGTGGCGTGGTATTAGGGTACGGGTATCCGAAAATTAGGGTTGGGAGTATCGATTCCCGCACCCTAATCCTTATATCTGTCACCCGTAACCCTACTTCACGTTCAACCCCAATATCCCCTCACCCACAGCCCTAATCTTGGGATACCCTAACCTCAACCCACCACCAACACTGATATCTACCACTCCTAACCCTAATACGTAAATGTAAATGCGAACCAAAATTTTGTAATTTGTGGTTATCAAGAGCTTCTTTCCTTTTGGATTTACTTTAATTTTACACACGTTATCGGTATTATCGTTATCGCTGCCGCCTTACCAATTACATTTGATTTGCCTTACGCAGCTTTGTGTATTCGTTTGATTACAATTCATTGCCTGCCGTGTGGCCTATTCGTTGTTAGTCGTTGCGATTCGCTCAAACTTTTGGTTGTTAACAGTCGCTTAAAAATGTTTGTGTGTTTGTATTTTTCAGTACTCATGATTAGGAATAGTTCGAAAACGTTCGAGTTTCTTTTTTAATCAAAGGGTATTCTACGTAGGGGCAGTGGCGTAGCAGCTATTTGGCGGTTCTGGCTCTGCACCAGGCGCGGCAGGCTCCAAGGGGGCGGCAAAATGAGGCTAACACAGTGTACACAGCCGGCTAAAGCAACGTAATTGGTAGTCCTGTAGCTGGCGTCCCGTGAGCTAAAATTTAATCAAACAGGTCTTCAACGAAAGCTAGTGTCACGCTAATTCCAAAAAGACGAATTAATATGTTAACATGACAATGGAACCATTCCGAAATAGCCGTCAAGGCCGCGTGTTCTTAACAATGGTTGGTTGGTTGGTTAGTTAGTTAATGCAAAGCTACTTCATTCGACACCATATTTGTACTCGTGTATGGAACTTCCTCTGACCATTGGTGTTTCAATTGAGAGCTGTGCGAGGAGCTTTTCAAAGCTCAAACTGATTAAGTCTTATTTACGTTCTACCATGAATGATGATAGGCTATCAGCTCTATCGATAGCAGTGATTCTCAATGTTTTTGTCTTCGCGGACCACCTTTGGACCGCCACAGACCCCCGTGGACCCCCTCAAGTTTTCGTTCAAAATTAACTGAATTCTCGTGCAACCGTCAACTGTCTCGTGCAGAGCAGACATTGATTTTAGGTTAGTAATAATCAGTCAGAAAATGAATTTTATTCAAAATAACATCACACTCTACGTCGAAATTGGGTAGACTTTTAATATTTCGAAACGAATTTTCCACCTGTATTTATTGTCTTGAAAATTCTCGTCTTTGATTGGATATGAACGAGTGCCGAAAGTCCATTTCCACGAAGATATATTGGTGGCGAATGTAACATTAACGCGTATCGCTTCCGACGATAGCTTTTGGTGTGTGTTTGTAATGAACATATCATGTCCACGCAGCCTATAGTCATTTCTATCTAGCATCTCATCTTGAAGGCATTTAGTGGTTATATCACAGAAGAAAATGGATTTCGTGGCGGCGCGGTTTCAATTCCTTCATTGGGACAGATCAGGAAAAAGTTCAGGAACTTCTATTTCAAACGAATGTTTACAAATTTGCTGCGACTGACAACTGCAAATCCAAATTGCTATCTCCTACATTTAATTGTTCAGAAACCTTAACATATCAACAATATAAAAACTAAAATCTCGCGTGGTGTCGGGGCTCTCTATCGCCTTAAAAATTTAATTCCTCATCAAACTCTCAGATCAGTCTACTATGCCTTAATTCACTGCTATCTCATTTATGGGATCCTAGTTTGGGGACCTGCTGCGAAAAAACATCTGCAGAAATTGCAAGTCTTGCAAAATCGAGCCATACGAATTCTCTGTCGGAAATCTAGATATGAGAATTGTAATAGCATGTATCGTAGCGTTAGAATATTGAAAGTGGAAGACATTTTCAAATTTGAGGTAATGAAATTCATGCATAGCTATCATCGGGGTGAACTGCCACTATATTTTGATAATCTGTTCAAGATACCTTCAGATATCCACCAACATCATACCAGATTTTCTTCTAACTTGTCTCTGTCTGTGCAACACCACTCTACCAGTCTAGTGCAAAATTCCATCAGTTTTATTGGTGTCAATGTTTGGAATAAGCTGCCACCTAATCTCCGCAATTTAGACTCTTGTGCTTTTAAAAAACAATGTTTTCAATCTCTTATCTCTAATTACCGCTAAATTGTATTTGCGTTGTATTTCAAATTGGTCCACGATACTGTGTCTTATTTTCCCTTTCGTTCGTTAGTTTATTTCAACTTTTTTTTTTCATTAGTTATCGACTGTGAAAATTGCTCCTGTCCCGGGTGGCTCGGCTCTGAAGACTTTGTCATATCGAGCCTCCCGTCTACCTTGCATGTCGCATTTCACTGTGACATTTTTGTAGTGTTATGTTGATATGTAATGTATACGAATAAAGATTCTCTCTCTCTTAACAAAACATTTATAAGCAGCAATATATGTTTGCATCAGCATGCTATTGGCAAGTTGACAATAAAATGAGTTTGCACAGTCGGATATTTCATCTCAGACGACCATTTTAATGACGTGAGTCCCAAAGTTTTAGTAATTATGAAGCGAAGCGAAAACTGCCCCATGCTTTTCCTAATTAAAAAAATGTAAATTAGGTTACCAATGACTTTACAATGACCAGAGGCATCGCAGACCCCCTGAAAATGCTTCGTGGACCACCAGGGTCCCGCGGACCCCCGGTTGAGAACCACTGGTCTATAGAAAGAGTCTACGTTCAAAATCTTGAAATTGAGGATATTATCGCTGATTTTGCATCGGCAAAGCCCGAAAAGTTAAGTTTTGAGACGGCTATTGATTCTCTATTTGCACAATACATTCGTTCGCTATTTCTTGTCATGATTCTATATTGATATTAGCTGCGATCTACTTAGGGGGGCGGCATTTTGAGCGAGAGCCAGGGGCGGCAGCACATGCTGCTACGCCAGTGCGTAGCCTATTATGAATGAAACAGGAATAGCTTTTGATTGTTGCTAACTACGTCGCTACGGCTGTTAAAGAGCACCTCTCTACCGAAGTTGTAGTTATGATTAATCAATTAACAGTATTTTTGTTTAACAGTATAATTGTAATTGTAATTTGCTATTTTGAGCATGGATTAATTGTATTTGTAACGTAATTGAAACATGCAATTAAGTAGTTGTAATTGTAATTGATCCTACTCTGGTGAGTCCTACTCAGCTCGAACGTAGTCTGTTTATCAAAGTTATTTTAGGCATACATCCACGCGTGGTTTCAGTTATTACAGAATACAAACTATATTGCTGATGAAATGGAAAGGAAATACCATAGCTCAAAAATGGTTGTCTTTATTGATTAAGTCGCGTATGACCTGCAAACATGGGGAAACCGCTCGCTATTTTGATTGACTCGCAATTTTGCGCTATTTCGTTAGAAGTCCTCCAGAATACCTTGAGATCAATGGTATGTGGATCACGTACACGATAAATATAGGCATTTGCGTGGTGCTGCGTAATTCTGTGCACTTGGCAAACTCTCGCATTTCCTTTCGCAGTTATCACACTAAAATTATCATCTCTAGAAGGTCTCGCTATTATGATTTTTGCTTATTTACATGAAATATTATGACGACCACTCTAGGAGGGTGATATGTAGGAAGGTGGTGATGGTCATATATATCCCGCGATATATTTCTTATCTCAATCGAAAATACTAAAAGAATCCTTCTCCGTCTCACTACATGTTGCTGACCTTGGAATGATGTGGTCATATTCGACCAAGCCTCAGCATCACAGTCTCATTGCTGGTCGTTACTTTTCTAGTCACCATACTTGAAATCTGGCACTGAACACTGAACAGTGATATGACCAAAGAATCATTTATACTATCATTAACCAAAGTTTGGACCTCTATAATGAAATACAGCGGTGGCAAAGTAGTCATGAAAGCCCTCAAGCAGAAGTAGAAGTACCGACGCAAAAATCGACTCAAGTACAAGTAGATGTAGAAATTTTGAAAGCAACCTAAAACTACTTGGAGTAGAAGTAGGATTTGCTGGCTTTATATCTACTCAAGTAGGCGAGTAGTTTTGAAAACGGTCATAATTCGTTCACATGGACTTCAAAAGCTGCAAATTGAGCTATGCGGAAGGTGTTGAGAGCTTCATGCACAATGCTCAATTGCACATTGATGCATCCGATAAAGTATAAATTTCCGACAGCATGAGCACTCGATCGCATCATGAGATGAAAATGATAGTTTTGCTATCGAAATGAGATACTAATGTTTTGTTTACTCAAACATCCCGTTTTAGAAAATGCCATGGCCTGTTCCCTCGCCCATATTACGGCCTTTAGTTTAGTCGAAGAGCAATCCGGAAAAGTTGTAGGGATACGATGCTAACATTTTACGCGATTCATATACGATGATAAAAAATGTGGCGTAACGTAAAAATGCCATATAGTGAAATTGTATCTTCGGAAAATCGAGGGTGATGCTACACTTTCTGTTAAACTTCAACATGTATGTTCTCCAGACAAAAGAACTGAAACTAATTAGAAATACCAATACTACTTCAGAAAAGCGGAAAGGGATCTCATGTCTTTTGTCGAGAAAATTTTAACGGTGGTCTGCTAAAACATGTCGAACGCTCAAAACAGTCGAAGCCCTGCTGCTAGATTTCGATATGATGGGTAAATGCTGGATTGCGAAACGATAGCTTCAAACGTTATGATGGGCCATATTTACTGTGATGAAATATGTGGCGACAATGAGGTGCGAATGGAACCACGCAACTGGCTACCTAAATAATATTCCCTTTCGTAAAAGCATATTTATAACTCCATATCTACTTTGTGTGAATCGCGACGGAAATTCTGGATTGGACTTAAATTTTTTTTAAACTGAAAGTTAGAACTCCGTGAAAACAGCCCGAGAATTCCCCAGTTTCTCTCTCTATTTGGAGGGTTACATTACTTCTACTAGATAAACTGAAAATAGCGAAAAGTAAGTAAGTAGATAACAACATATTACGAAGTAGAAGTAGAAGTGTAGTGAAAATCAGATATATACATGAGTAGGTACCAGAAGTAGAGGAAAACCACATGAGTAGGCCTACTTCGAATAAGTAGAAGCACATCGTTACTGACCACCTCTGAACATGTAATACAGTAATAGGCGTTTGATTTCGCTATAGTTATGTCTTGGTGTTAGGAAACGTACTCGAAACTAGATACTCATTTCCATGTTGCGTTTATATCGCCAAACGGAAGCACGCTCACGCTATGTTTTCAAAACTTTGCTTACATTGCTCACTTGAAATGAAGGGATACTTTCGCCACAGTAGCGATTATACGTGCGTACAGTTTCCGCGAGATCAATTTACGGACACTTATCCAGTCCCGACCTGATATTGTGCATACATTGCACCATATTGCATGTAACGACGGGACCACGAGGACTAAGATATCAAATCGGTTTTACCGCCCATCAAAATTGCACGATTGACTGTCTGAAACATACAACTGGAAGCTGAAGGATGCAGCATATATTCCACCAGTGGTCGAGAACCTATGGCTCGTGAGCCATATATGGCTCTTTTGGGTATAAGAAATGGCTCTTAGACAAAATTTTCATTTCGCAATAAATTTAGCAATATTGCAGCAACTTGTTAGTAAATTATCATAGCGGCCAGATAATTATTTTCGTGGCAGCATAAACATATCATCTAGAGGTCAAAACAGTGAGTATCATTGGTCAAGGGATCGTGTCCCCCTTTTCAAAATCCTCGAATTTATGTTGCTGCCGCGCCGGCGACAAACATCTCTCACGAATACCATGTAAACGTCATCGCGCGAGTCGAAATCTTGGATTTCACGATACCTTGATTGATCAAAGAGAAAAGCAGACATCGCGACAATATATCAAAAACGTGATGTGATAGAGAAAATTTGAGCCCATTTTTGAATTCAGCGCCCCAAAATTAGCCAAAATCAGTTGTCAAAACCCAAACCTGACAAAAGTTGAAATTTGTAGACCAGTGTTATGCTAGCTTTGGTCATTATTGTTTTCAATTTTTCAAGATGGTGATTTTATTTGAATTCGAGTTTTTTGGAATGACAGCCGTTATAAATTCTACAAAAATATAATATCAGAGTCGAAATATAGGGTAACAGTTTTGGATTCGACATCAAAAAGTACACTATGAACCATCAATACTTCAGAAACCGCAAAATTAACGCAGTACTGTGTTGACAATCAGGTTGTAGTTATATATGATATATAACGTCATCCTCCTGAGTCGTATTATATAATATGAAAACCTCGCAATACAGGGAAGCATGGCTGCCGTGCGTCTGGATTTCCCCAGATATGTCTGCTTGAAATCTGTTTCTGAGATATTGGACTGTAAAGTCCAGGATTCTCAACATTTAGATCCTACTCCATCTTTTACTGTGATTGGAACTTTACCATACATTGTTAGAAGTCTTCCGATTGGTTTTGAATCAACGGTAACTCATTTATTACGCCCTACCATTATCGGTGTGGTAAACAATCTGTAATTGGGTGACAGATATAACGTTTATAAACGCGTGCTGTGATTGCTATGAATTTAAATTGGGACGTGACAGAGTTACTTAGTTTTGCTACAACTCGATTGTCTGGGAATCAATATGAAACCTTAGGTCATTCATGACATGAATTTGGTGTGAAAAAATGCAGGGTATTTACGGCCCGGGTATGCAACATGTAGTCATAGTCGGTCGCTGGGTGGATTCGTGTTTGCAATTAAGCACTTATATATTCTTGCTTGGAGTAGCCTAGACACTACTGAAGTAAGCTCAGTAACTCACACTCAAGCGGTTAGTATTCTTGACCGGTGTTACTTCAAATTCAACCGTTTTTCACGCTTGTACTTTATCCTTCCTGTGGTACGTCATGGAACATGGAACACAGAATGTACATTTGCAATCAAAATAACTGTGTGCAAACTCATATCAATTTATGGTAAACCTGAATCAGTGACGAATTTTCCTAATCTGTCCCAAGTGGTTGAAACTTCTCCGGGGAAGGCATTTCCTGTCGTGATACAGATAATAACCTTGCATTTGTCATATTGCCCCCCGCTTTGAAAAGCAATTGATTTCTGCGGTCAGTAAGTGTTACGAAACAGTGAAGACCAACGTGATTTTCAAGACAACGGAAATGCTCTCTACAACACGTAAAGACGTGCATCCTGCACTTCCATAAAGTAATATAGTGTACGAATATAAGTGCCACTGTGATTGTGGATAATGGGAAGAACGTCAAAGCGTTAGCAGGAACTCATAAAACAGCATGTCCCTAGATCAGGGGTCACCAACCTTTTTGCACCCGAGAGCTACTTTTTGATACTGATTGATGCAACGGGCACCATTTACTCCCACCGTTTACCCTCCTGAATTTCCACTTCGATATTCATAGGGCAGTAATCACATTGCGGTAAGACTTATTTCCAAGACAGTCTTGTAAAATCAAAACATCTCATTTCAACTGGCTCTTCAATGGCATTTATTAAAAAATTATGAATTACTTAGCACTATAGCACCTATTTGTATAAATAATGCAATAGTCAACTCAAATCAAGTCAACTTTGGACTGGACAGTGGACATCTTGTTATCTCTATTCATATCAGTCAGTGGGAAGGCTGGCATTGCATGTTATCAGCTATTGCGCTGTACTCTGGTATGTAACTTGAAACTGCTACTCTGAGTGAGTCTTCCAGATGTGCATCAGTGAGGCGTGTTCTGTGCTTGTTTTTGATAAAGTTCATGTCCGAGAAGGCTGATTCACAACGATAAGTTGAACCAAACATGCTTGCAACCTTCATAGCTGCTGCGCATACACCACTGTACTTTTCCGTGTCAACAAGGCACCAAAAGTTTGCTGCAGCCTGGTGGGCTTTGAGGTGGACGTCACTTTGCAGTGTAACAATTTCAATCTCCAACTGTTCAGCATCCATGCTCAATGTTGCACTTAACTGCTCAGCGATGTATGATATGTCCACGTTCATGAAAGGATTAGAAAGGAACGACACACATGGCTCAAGCTGATACAGGTCAGAAAACCTGTTCTCAAACTCTTGACCAAGTCTATTTATGGTCTGACAGTAATTTCCTGCAACTTTGTCAAAAGCCCCCGATGCAGAAGCATTGTCTTTCAGCACCATCTGCAAAGATGGAAAGTGCAGCACTTTTTTCTTCTGTATATGCACTGAGAAAAGGCTCAACTTAGCTTTGAATGCATTCGAAGCACTTATCATATCAGCAACAGTTTTACCTCTACCTTGCAGCTCAAAGTTCAAACTGTTAAGTTTACCAGTAATGTCCGTTAAAAATGCAAGGTCAAGTATCCACTCAGTGTCCTCCAACAGTGCGGTGTCCTCGCCTCTGCACTGCATAAACTCTTTGATCTCATCCAAAAGCGACAAAAAACGTTGCAAAATTCGCCCCCTGCTGAGCCATCGGATTTCTGTGTGCAGTAGCAGGTCACCATATTCAGCTGACAGTTCCTCCAAAAGTTTCTTAAATGTTCTGTGCTGTTTAGCTCTAGCGTGGATGCTGTTTATGATCTTTACTACGGGAGTCATTACGTGCTGAAGGCAGATTACCTTTGCACATAAGGCCTGCTGGTGTATGATGCAGTGGTACTGCAGAAAGCTTGGGAACTCCGCGTCAGCTTTACAGAGACTAACGAATCCTGTGTGCCGGCCGATCATAGCAGGTGCCCCATCCGTAGTCACAGATACCAGCTTCTCTAGCGGCACCTTTTTTCATCAAAAAATCCTTCAATGCGTTATAAATATCAACTCCCTTCGTAGTTGTCTTCAGGGGCAGTAGTGTTAAAAGATCTTCTTTTGTGGAGAAATCCTCAAACACCATCCGGATAAAGACCATCAACTGCGCCGTACTGCTGCTGTCCACCGATTCGTCACACTGTATGCTGAACCACCGGCACCTCGCCAGATCACCGTCCAGTTGGTCGGCCAAGTTCGCAGACATCACCGACACTCTCCTCGCCATTGTAGTTGCCCCCAGCTGGACATCGGAGAGAATGGAGATTACATCGGGTCCATACTTCTTGTCTTCGAGCACAGTTTTAACAATTATCGTCATTGTTTCTTTGAGAACTTCCCCGTCTGTAAATGCTTTCTTCGTCTTCATCAAGTGTTGCGTAGCTCTAAAGGAGGCTTCGGTCGTTTTTTGGGAGTTTTTAACTGGTCTAGTGAAAAAAGACTGCTGTTTGCACAAAGCTGCCTTTAACTCGCGGGCTTTTTCTGCGCGTAGTGTGCTGCCAGGTAGGTAGTTAGCATCGTAGCCTGTATGGCACGTGGTGAAATGTCTCTCCACATTGTGACGTTTTGCTGTTGCCACATTTGCCCCGTTAATCAAACATACGCATGATCCTTTCACAGTAGTAAAAAAAAATCCACCTCCCATCCGTCTTGAAAATGATATGTTTTCATTCTTTTTCCTGACATTTCTGCGATCGCTAACGTTAGCTTGTTTGTAAAGGCCTTATCACACGAGCTGTGCCGGCTTTGTCAGCGTTGCGAGCGCCGGCTTCGGGATTGGGGCATTGTTAAGTCAGAATGACCTTGGTAGGTATATGTTGCCAAAGAGTCTCGAAAGGATTTGATTGCCAAGCGAATCCACTTGTCGAGCAT
Source organism: Botryllus schlosseri (assembly GCA_000444245.1). Taxonomy (NCBI): domain Eukaryota; kingdom Metazoa; phylum Chordata; class Ascidiacea; order Stolidobranchia; family Styelidae; genus Botryllus; species Botryllus schlosseri. The sequence continues at coordinate 4,414 of ATSW01013476.1, read as the reverse complement.
TATACCGGGCAGTGACAACTATTACAGAAAATGAGAAACACGGCTATCTGCTACCGAATAGTAATGCCATTTGCTTATTGTGTCATTGTACTGGATGTCCACTGTCCAGCTTCACCACCGACATTTCAAGAAGACCGTGGATAGCATTCCGCCATATGTCGCCTGTATAGGTAGTGCTCAGTGCTCAGTCTTCGATATCTTGTGATTCGATTAGGCTACATGTTGGTATATTACTAGTTGTAATTGGGGATATTGGCTATCATCATTTTAAGTGTTTATATATATGTATTGTCATTTCCAAGTCACATGTTATAGTGTGATTTAAACAACAATAGCTAAATCACTCAATTTATCTATTTAAAAGCTCGCTGGTGATAATCTGACGAATATTGGCAAATGCTGCTATTCGATCTATTTTCAGAACAGGCTCGCGGGCACCACATCTGGTCCTCGCGGGCTACCTGGTGCCCGCGGGCACCGGGTTGGTGACCCCTGCCCTAGATTAATTAGAACACGTGCATCACGCTCAGTGAAAAGCTCATCCTCGAATCATCCCCTCAAGTTTGATGCTGAGCAATTAAAGGTTATAAATTCTGCCATTGGCAAATAGCTTTTGGATAATCTCGCTTGTGCAAAAGTTATCGGGACGACATATTTCGCGTCGTTGGGAGGGGGCGTTCACACTTTCATTTGTGTGCCTTGGAGTCGACTTTATCAAAATGTACCAGCCAAGGCTGTGTCAACAAAAGGATCATTTGTACCATCAAAAAGTGATACATTGAACACTCTTTCATTCGAAATTTCATGCTGGTGACGTCATATTTTGTGACGCGATTGTTGATATACCATAGGGTTACCATATTTTGAGATCCCAAAAAGAGTAAACTGTGACAGCTGTGATACCGGGAAAGAAAATGGTTAACTTCGAAAGTTTTCGACCAGCATTACCTCTGTTGGATGAAAACAAAAGGTCATCTCTCTGACCCAACTTCCGAATTAGCCTACCTGATTTTTTACGATACCGGTACGTCTGTGGTGTAGACTAAAAAACTATTCACTTCGAATTGACTTCCGTTTCAGCCGATGTTTTACGAAACCCTGAGGTTCGCTGCGTCGAGATCGAATTTTTGATGGCATTTTTATTACTTATTTCTACAAAAAGAGAACAAATTCCCCCCAAAAAATGGTTATTTAAGCGTCATCCGCGGACACTTTCAATTTATTAAAAAAGAGGACAAATCCCCTTAAGAAAGGATGTATGGTAACCAGGGCTGTGGAGTCGGAGTCGGTGTCGGTGGAATCGGAGTCGGAGGTTGGCTATTTTCGCTTGATGGAGTTGGAGTCGTGAAAACTGAAGCGGCTGGAGTCGGAGTCGGAGTTGGAGTCGTGGAAAAAACACTGACTGGAGTCGGAGTCGGAGTTTGAGAAAATGACCCTGACTTCGACTCCGACTCCAACTTCTTCATCATAAAAGGTATGTTTGAATTATTAATAGTAACAACAACAACTATAATAAAAATTTTATGTACCATCAATCACTGTTATTAATAACGATACAGATCAGGGGCGGCCAAACCGTGCCCCACAGGCCAAATGTGGCCCACAACAAGGTTTTGTGTGGCCTACGAGGTTATTCTCGAAATTAGATATAACGTCAGGTAAAATTGCAAGGCCAACCAAAATTAGATTAGTCTGAACGCGAAATTTGATGATGAATAAAACATTAGTTTCGACGCATTAGTTTTCATGACATAATTGTTATCAATTTTAAAGTGTAGTCAATAGTCATATAAGTCTTGTTTTCAATGTTACCTAATTCGGTTCGTTCCTATCGGAAAACTATGAAAATCCTGAAGTAGGCCTATTATCAGTATATTGCGTGAAAGTGCCAATTGATCGATGTTCCTTGTATCCAAATTTTAAGACAATGCGGTAATAGAACGAAACAAGACAGTTGAAGACCCAACAAGATCGATAGATACAGTGTGTAACGTCCGGTGGGCCGATTACTATTGATAAACACTAAACCCCACGACAGCTATATCCCGCAAGCTCCCTTCGACCAGACCAAGTAAAGTCGTCAAGCATACGCCATCTAGCGAATACAAATATGGCTCCTAACTTATTGAACCCTCTTAAATTAGCATGAAATGCCGACAGTAGGCTAACACTCTACTATAGTTGCTGACCATTACCCCTGACGAGTGTCAGCCGAAAATAGTCGGATTCATTTCAATATGAATAATTTGAATACATTATTCAAAGGCATTTATGATCGTAATATTCCTGCGTATGATGTCGACCTTCTTTACTGTACTATTGATCGAACTCTGCCTTTCCGATCTTATTTCAGCGGCCAATAGCTATTGCTTTCGTAATGGTAGTTGTGACATCCTTAGTAGGATACTGCTCATCACGTTTCTCTGCTGAGTCTCATTCGATTACGGAGCATTACAAGAATCGGCGGATCAACTGCGGAGTTGAGCACGAAGAGCTGTCGGATTTACTTTGTGTCATAAAAAATCGGTGACAGATGTTACTGTGGTGTCATGAAAAATTCTGGCAGTATGCTAGTAATTGCGGCAATGGTATCTCAAAAATCAGTATATTCATTCCTTCAATTCTAATCCTAGTATTTTATTGTGTGCTAATTGTATCTATTCTGCATCGCTAATCGTACACGATGTATTCGTGATGTTCCACGCGAAAAACAGAGAAACAAGCCCTGCTTCAATTAGCAGCCATCGTCATCACTAAGGCAAGTTTGTACTAAAATCGTGAAAAAGTTGCCCATAATTTTAACAGAAGTTGCATTGGAAAGTCGCATCTATAATTTCTTAGAAATATTAGGGTATGCAATACTCGAAAGGTTCCGTTTTATAACCCAACAGTTAAAGATTTGAAGGGTGTCTGCTTGTTTCGTCTATTTTTTCGCCATTCTATCGACCTTCCATACATATTTACGTTATTTAGCTTTGAAATATACGTGACAGCATTTCATTGTCAGCTCCTGCAGAGCCATCAAATTTGGTACTTTCCCTTTACACGGACGGCCTGGCGAGACCGCGCAAAACGCCAAACAGCAAAGCGATGACCCATAAATCAAGTCAAATACCACACCCCAAACCCGCTATGTCTGCAAAGGGCTGAAATGGTGATCTCGCGTAGGCGCCGGTCTCGCGTAGGCGTCCGTCAAATGGGGTAAGACCTCAAATTTAAACGAAATTGAATCAATCAATAGATCTATTTACATATAGTTCTTGCCTTAGTCATCGCTCACATGATCGAGTATACTTGGTTAGTTTTGGAGGTGAATTATTTAATTTCTCATTCCTCGAGACGTGTCCATGGCCTTTTGCTTGACAGCTCATGGCATCCTACGTGTTAGCCATTGCCTCAATCCCCTTCTCTATTGTCTTGCATCCATCTATATCAGCGGTCGGGAACCTTTTTCATTCGAAGAGCCATATCGGCCCAATTTTTTCCATTTAAACTCTCAAAGAGCCATACATGCCAATCAGCTGTTTCGTCAAAATTGAAAATATGGGGCATGATGGTAGCACTTATACAGACTTACTACATGGGATTCGTCGTGTGCGGCTAATTTTCTCGGTAAAAACTCGTACTTATCATTCTGGTAACCTTATTCGAGCATGCGAAACTTGAGTTACGAGAACGTAGCTTCGTCGTGATCCTCCTTTTAAATGCGAGAACCAATGATCACATGCGTAAGTGGAGCAAAACATGATCACCACAGCAGTATATACCTAATGTTCGCAGTGATACATCAGTGACGTGGGGTCAGGGGAGGCAAGTGAGGCAGTTTGTCACCTATCGCCAGGATGAGTGAACGAAAATTTTGAAACCTTCAATTACAGTTAGTATTTTCTATCGATGTTCATGACTGACTGAATTTTCAACATTTTCCTCCCAAATTTAGGCGATTTGCATCTTTATTATTCGACAATAAAGCCCAAAACGAGAGGTAAGGCACATACGGGCCAAGCTTTGCCATTGATACCGCAATTCATCGTAAAGAGCTTAGAATTTATAATAACTGATATTCATTGAATGTAACTGTTGGACTGAAAATCTAAACACTGATTGATTTCTCAATTCTCAAAGTATTCGGCGGGAAAATATAACGTTGCGCTATACACGCCTATATTTTATCACCGGTACTACAAAGCAACTTACCAATCAAGCACGTGGATAGCTATGGCGTTGTTTGTATTTCGATTTTCCACGGCGGCTCATTTTGTGCCTTAGATCAGGATGACAGTGCGTATATATTTTATAAGTGCGTCGTCATATCGGCATCGCCATATCTGCTACTGTCTTTGGTCAGTAAACGTAACGTGCAATCCAAGATTTCGAGTCGGGTAAATCTAATTCGCAAGTGATACTGGTCGCC
>ATSW01013475.1:0-13104 GCA_000444245.1 Botryllus schlosseri | reverse complement strand
AAGTCACGAGTCAAGTCACAATTCAAGTCAAGTTGCCTTTTCGAAGTATGAGGCATGATTACGTCATTGGATTTTTGCTAGCTGCCTGAAATACTGATTGAGTGGTCATTGATTCTGAACCAATGAACGAATACAGAGTTAAATATACACCCAAGAAGGCGCTGTACGTATCGTTCACATATACGTAGAACTGGTAAACTACGTAAGTAATTGCATAGCCTCAGTTTACCAGCCAAATTAGAGAATAGAGAAACGAATTGTTAAGATGCAATACATCACCCATTTACAAATTGATATGATACAATTCGAGCCTGCGCCAATGGTTGATGCCAATATAAACTATATTCGAATTCAATTTCAATAAAACAAGAGGTTTGGTTAAGGTAAGAACAGAAAACAGAAATATACATTTTGCTATTACATTACTTTACTATACTAGTTTGCGACATCGTAAGCTATAACCTTCGATCACTTCGTTTGCGGACAATTTATTTGTGAAAGAACAATGGCGAGGCACAGTGAAACGCACGATCATTGAATGATTATAGTCGCTCTCAGGGGTTACACGAGCGTTCCGCGAGCAATCCGACGATATGCAAGATACAGTGATTTTTATCGACACCGATTCCTTGATGACTTGAAACTGACTCGTGAATTTTGCTCCGCGTCACGAGTCAATCCACAATTTTGATACGCCGCGTCAAGTCAAGTCAAGTCATTTTAGCAAATAAGTGACTCGAGTCAAGTCAAGTCATACGAAAGAGGTGACTCGAGTCATCCCAACACTGTTTTGTACCAGAGAGTCTTTATTTTCATTGTTGATATACAATGTTCTTTCCAATTGTCTACTAGTTCGTAGTTACTGACGACGAGTTTCACGCCGAAAATAGTCGGGTTCATTTCAGTATGAATATATTATTCCAGTGGTTCTCAACCTTTTCGTCTTCGCGGACCCCTTTCGGACCGCCAACGAACTCCCACAAAATTTTAGTTCAGATATTGCCCAATAATCGTGCAATTGTCATCAGTCTTTTGCAAATGATAACTGTAGGCTTAGTGATAAACAGCAACAAAATGAATTTCGAAGTCACCGTGATTGACATTACTCATCAAACTTTTTCCACAATCCCCAACAAAACATCTCTTAACAGTAAAATGTTTGTATCAGTAGGCTATTGGCAATATAGAAATTAAAATGAGTCTGCACGGTGGAATATTTCATCTCAGACGGCCATTCTGTTGACGTGAGCTCTGGAGTTCTACTGGTAATGAAGCGAAACTGCCACGTGATTTTCCGAAAAAAAAAGTACTAATTAGGTTATCAACTATTTTGAGGCCCCCTTGAAAATGCTTATCAGACCCCTGGTTGAGAACCACTGTATTATTCTATTGTTTTTAGAGTATTTTCAATACGCTGTTTGCTTTTACGCACGACCATGTAAGGAACAATTGACGTTACGCTGAATTTGGCAAAATTTGAGCGGATCAAGAGTGTCCGAATTAAGAGGAGTCGACTAACATATTCAGGTCACAGCTCTTACGATGGCTGCATACAGACGCTCGTCAGATAAACCAAATCTAATCCTCTAGTTCGAATCTTTGATGTACCCTGTACCTGAATCTGCGACTTAGACTACAATGCACTGAAAATTTAAACTGAGTTTTGGTCAGCATTCGTTTGCGGACTCAGGCACGGTGCAAAGAGTTCAGTGCGCATTCTTTTTTGATAGTTCGTCTATTCACGTCTAGGTGATTTCCTACTTCTGATGGGAAAGAAACTCGCCTGTTTCAACCAACCGGTACTTTTATCACAAACTCATTTAATCAATTTCACACGTACACTTACTTCAACTAACGACATAAATAAAATACTTGAATTAGAGACATGCACACGGAACGAAAAAGTACAAAAACAATATCTTTCCGATAAGCAGGCCTATCTCGGTAGAAGGAGAGAACCCACGAATATGTCCCAAAATGTATGTACCGTTAGTGATTTCGAAGACACCTCAAATCGACTAGTCGTACAAGGTAGGCGAGAATGAAAATTAGGTTAAGCAAGGATTCAGTTTTGTGAAAACGAAGGACATGACAATGACCAAGTGGAAGTTGGAGGGGTCGTACCCACGTTTCACCTCTCTGGCTACGCAATCAGGAGAAGTGTCACAGGTTACAACTGGTATGGGATCACTCGGGACGAAATTTTTATTTTATTAGTTTCCAACTTCATCTTTTTTTTGGGTATTTACGGAATAAAGATGTTACGTCATGACTATCCACGTAACGTAGGAACAACTGGCGTCACAGTGCGCGAATCGACAATATGAAGAGGGCACCGGCGCCTTTCGTCACAGACTATAACGCTAGATGCGTCTTCACGGCTGGCGCATACGAGCTCTACAAAACCCATATTATATGATTACGGCACAGTGGCCATATTAGGGGATTCCATCCAAAAAGTACTTTGCGTAACACAGAATTTAAGACGTAAAAATGAAAACTGGCATCGAAAACTGTTGAAGTAGAAGGATTTCATAATTGAACAGCAAGAACAAAGATACTCCAGTAAACCTTGAGCATGCAACGCAATTTGAGAGAAACGATTTGTGCGTTCAGTTTCAGACGTAACGGTTACCTTGGCATACATAAAAGTAGCAGACATACCAACGAGAAACACCTTCCTCACATATATCTGAAGAGTCTGGTTAAAAAAAACTCGGATTTGGCTAAAATTGAAGAAGTGCACACACTCGAACAGGAAAGTAAATTCTACTGACAAAAATAGAATCGGTTCAAAGGATAAGATCAGCATTCCGGCTGCACTGCAAATGAAAATTGTGTATTTCACTAATTCTCACGATAGATTGGGGCACAAATCAGGTAAACAGCGGTTTCCGGTACAGCATTTTGCTTTCACACCCTATCCAATGGCTGAAAACAAGTCAAATCCATCAATTCTCACGGAGGTGTATCCCGGGCAGAGTGCTGTGCTTGTGTACCGCCCCAAGTAAAAAATCTTTTACACGCAAACAGAACCCACTACACCTGCGATATATCCCCCATAAGGATTGGCGTTTTTGGCACGTTTTCATCCATTGGATTATTTGTGTAAGCAAAATGTGGTAAAAGAAAGTGCTGATGGCGTGATTTGCGCCTTAGGGCTATGGCGGAAATCTCGTACATACAACTATTTTCGACTCGTGTATTAAGAATGTATACCTATTGTACTGAATTTTTCATATGTACCAGTATATAGTTTTGAGAGCGTGAAAATGTAATGTACCGTAATTTCACAAATCCGATGCACGAATTTAGTCAGATATATCGTGACACCATTGGCGAACAGACTCACGAATATTTGTGATAATGCATGCGTGTTTGCGATATTCCACAACAACCATTTGCCTTTCAGACTGGATTACTTTCTTCTAAAATCACGTGAAGGTTCACAATGTTCTTATCGAAAATTTTCCCTCGGGCAATGACAGTGTTTGACTACACACTCATTCTATATGTGTACATTGAAGATCAGAGTAAACAGCATTTTTACACAAGTAGAAGTGGAAGTAACGCATGAATTTCAACCAAATTACATTAGACTAACTAAATTACAAGTAGAAGTAGCAATTTTCAAGAGATCTCCAAACTACTTCAAGTGAAACTATAAAAACAACTGAATAGTTTTAAGTAGTTTGAAAAAGCAGAGTTGGTCGAGGAACCACATACTTTTAGCAGTTAATTTGAGGTGGTTACTTCCCTCATTGCAAACGCAAAATGACCAATTACTACTACAAATAGGTGCAATCTTGTAAAATAGATTCAGTTAACGCAACACAAGTACGTTTCGCCGTGTTGTCATAAAGAATTCACTCATAAAATTGATGCAAACATACGCCTAAACTACATTTTACTGGACATTATCGAATGTTTCAAAACTGCGTAAAAAACTGTGAAGCGGAAGTCGACGTAGTCTAAAAACACAAATGTTTGAGCGTGCAAGTATGCTTGAGTACTCTCAAAAGTAGTACTACATTTATAAACATTTCTGCATATCGGTTAAATGGGCTTCGAATAGCTCAAGCTGACACATTAATACGGCTTACTGCGAAACCATAAAATCATGCATAAGAAGCATTGCATATTTATGTCATAGATATTCACTACACATCGACGTAAGGCAAACCCAGCCACATCAAAACGTGTAGCTCTTGTACGTTGATATCCAAGTCATCGGCGCCACCCAGTGATGTAACTCTGATGTCACGCGTTCCAGTTCCGGAGACTGAGTGTTGACACGATCCACGAGACCGTGCGGCCGGTAATGCGTGCTTACGTCAAGTCGGAAAACGGCATCACTAGTCTTTATAGGTACGGCGAACTTGAGCCAAAACTCCCATCTGGGGTGCACGTAGCCCCCGGTGTAGAGTATGAAGTAGCATTCTGAAAATATACTGAACTATGAAACACGGCTGCGAGTGTCATAATTCTGTTAGAGAATCGATTTTTGAAGCAGAATTCAAATTCAAAACGAATTGGGTACCGGGAACAAATCTAGTATGGGAATGACATGATTCAATTCAGAAATTGTGCGCAAACGAATGAGCAATTCCTCTCATATATCCAACACCAGCCCAGGTAAAATAGAAAAGTCAAATTCGACCAACGTCAAAGAAAAACGATCAAAGTCGGGACGTATTTGGTGGCAGGATCGCATCTAGTATAAAAGTGGGGTCGATTCGAGTTGCAACAAAGCTTGTGTGAAAATTCAAGATTAGTATCACCATTCGGCTTAATTTGTTTCAAAACGTGAAAACCGCCGAGACTTGAAATCTGCTATTCTGTCGCAGCACAATCTGCCACTATTAGGAAACATCACCTTTAGGTCTAATACAAGCTTTGCTGTTTCTTCCCTTCGGGCTGCCGTCCAGAGACCATTCCACGAGTGATCCGTTTCTCAGTGGCGACAGCACCACGGTCATGTGCGGAGGCCCCAGAACGGACACCGAATACGTTACAAATTCACCTGGAAAACCAAATCAGTAAGTGGGAATTTGCGTAAGTTTTGCGCGCTAGTATCAAGAAGAGTTTGTCGAAGTTGTATGCAAGTGTAAATAATGCCCAGTGGCCTTGACAGAGTGTGAGTTACTTAACATTGCCGTTGCTGCATCTCTGCACCGGCAAGATAGCGTAATGGTTAAGCGTCCGGCTTCTTGATCGGTAGGACGTGGGTTCGATAACCATCTGGGTCAGACCAAAGACCTGATTAGTAACGCTGGTATTCATGACTTCCCTGATTGGTGCTCGTGCGTTACTGGGATAGCGTGGAGGGGTGGTGCAAGACTTTACTCTTTCGACGCCGAGCGAAATTTGTCGATTGTCTTCAAAACGCCGCGATTTTCACCAAATAACCCCAATTTCAACCGATCGTAACTTCGTCGCTACCTTAGCTACCGAGCCGTACCTACATCCGTATTGTAGCCACAAACAATATCTACCTAATGATGCGGAACGTGCCTTGATTGATGCTGTCGTGTTGCTAGGACAGGCTTTGGTACGAACTGCAGTTTCGCTGATTTCAGGCGTGCTGCTGCCAAGGTAGGGATTTTGTTGGTGTTTCTACGGTACTTATAGATTAGCTGTGACATTGTCAATTTCACAGAATATTCTTATTATATTATGTATTGATAATATATTATCCTTAAATCTTTAATTCCTTTTCGATGGCAATGCGGAGGTTTAGAACCTTCGTGAAATACCGCTGCCGACATGATCTTCGGCCGTTGATGCTTCAAGGCTATCATTGTGACATCAAATCAGCAATAATGGCTCGAAATTTTGACTTCTACTAGTACCGGTACCCAAGTTTGTGTTTCAGGCGCATTAACATACCGTCGGAGCCCATTTGTGTACGATTACAAGCAGCAATCTGCACAAAAACATCATTATTTGTCACCGTTGAGTTCTCATCATCTCCCGATGCCATTTTACGTTTGAAAAACTTGAATAAATACGTATATATTGGTGTGAAGTCTGTGTTGTCGCAGTGCATCTACTGCCTTGGTGGTTTCAGTAGATCCGTACATCCACTTAACACGCGATGTGTCACTAAAGATTGGTGATGATGATATAAAATGTCTTCAGGTATTGGCATCTGTTGAAAATCATTGCCGTCGTGGAAATTGATAACAATTAAAGTTACTATTCGATACAGGTGATACAACGAAATTGTCTCTCAGTAGCAAGTCTTGAAATTTGAATTCATTACCGCACAATGCCCCGACTGGCATGAACGCAAAATAGCATGTCAGATTTTCGAGACAAAAATACGCTCTCTCGATTTAGCGAACATATGGGGATACGCAGCGTTTTGAAGACAATCGGCAGCGAACATATGGGGATACGAGGCGTCGAAAGAGTTAAAAAGCCGTAAAAGGCTATATCTGCCCCTTCCTTGTCCAGCGGCATATACACATCATGGACTCAAGGCATGCCTATGCACATGTCGGCCGTATTCAAGAAACCTTACTCAGTGCTCAAACTCATTTTGCGTCAACATTGCGTAAGAATCGGTATTCAGAAAGCGAAGCGAGAGAACGAGTTTGAGTTTAACTGGGGTCGAACTTGGCGCTCTTTCGTGTTGTACTTTTGTGGTAATGGTATTCAATGACGATCTGAGGTTGGAGTCGATCTCGAAATGCAGTGTTTGAGCAAGCGTTTTCCGAGTCAAGCCATGGGCAGACTCAAGGCCTTACTCATACCCATTCTCGGTTGGCCGTGAATATATTGTGGAAATTGCGCAGTGAGCATGTTTGGTGCCTGAATTCACAATTTCAACTGTAATATATAGCACCGTTATAAGAAGGAAATCATGTTCTAGCACCGTATGGCTTCATCATTGGCGGCGTAGACTATTCCCAAATCGGCGGACATTTTTTATCAGAAAGGTTTCCGGTGGATTCGCAAAATCGGTTAATTCCTCAGAACGCTCTGTTTTATCACTTAATATAAAACGTAGCATCAGAATATGTAGAAACGAATGGAGGATGAATGTTACTGAAAAACCACACACAAGCTGTTGTCTACAATAGCGATCCTCCGATCCTTACAAGAACCGAATCCTCGGCGATGTGGACAAATGCAATACACGATGGTAGATGACCTGGCGCTTTATGAATGTTCGCAATGTTAGATCATCTCAATACAGTTGATAAAACCGTCCGTCCCTGTGTATGGCGGAAATATCAACATCGCGGTACCAATACCCATCATCAGTAATCCAATAAATAGCTTGTGCTTATGCCTGAAGACTTCAGGATGAAGTCTGATTATTTACTATTTTAAAATATTTGCTTTGGCTACTACAGTATGCCAAATAGTCATGTTATTGAGCTGTGGTGCTTCGTCTATACATCCAGTGTATAATTCTAATATCATGCGTTGAAACGGAGCCACGCTCGAAATCCTAACCCAATACCAAACGCTCTCTCGAATCGAGCTGGACTCAGACTTTACTCCGTCGAGCACGACTTGAGTTTGAGATAGAGACGTGTCTCTGAATACGGGCCATCGTGTGTATGTATATCATGAGTCAGTGTATATGCCGCAAAAACATCAAGGACAAAAAAATAAACTACGTCCTTTTCTTTATTTCATTCGTGACCTGTTACGAGCATGCCAAGACTATTTCATAGCGCTTTCGGACCATTGAAAGTTGTCGTTCCATGAATATTCGTAGCCTTGTGCCATCGGCAAACACTTGCTGGAAAATTCAACGCGTGCGTGAGGACGTATTATCTATATTGGCAAAGGGTGTAATTTATTTCATTTGTCTGTTCTTGAGTCGACCTAGTCTATGTCAACAGAAAGAACTTGTGTGTATCATTTAAAAATCGCACATTGAATTGTTTCGTTCTCTCCGTGCTTGTGCCACAGCTCTCTCGCATTTCGAATTTTGTATTTTACCAGGTGTGACATCATAATTAGTGATACTGATTGTTGTTGAACATAGTTTTTAAACATAGTTTTTGAATGCTCGCATTATTGTTAATGGTATCCCGTGATGAATGTCCGCCAAAAAGCTGCGGGAATAAATATGAATATATTATTAAAATGTTTTTCGATGCCGCGATACGGTTAACCAAGACTCCCAGGTTCTAACAGTGGTACAAATGTATTGAAATTATCGACTCACCTTCTCGGGTCGACTTTTTCGAGACTACATCCACCGGATACAGTCCCGTAGTGGCAGACAAAGGTGGAGGAGCAACCGGTACGTACTGATACCTTTGCATCAAGAACAGCACAGGCAAGGAGATGGGCATCTCGCAATACGGACCTGAAAAGTTCGTACAATAGGTGACATGTATTTAAAAGAGATGGTCATAGTAGTCAGCGCTGCTACCAGGACTGTGGATTCAGAGTTTTCGTTCAGAGTCACAGACTTTTGAAGTGTGAAGTCAGAGTCACAGAAGTTTTGTAACACTTTTTGGAGTCGGAGTTGGGGAAGATAAAAATATAGGTCTACTGGCTGGAGTCAGATTCGGAGGTTGTTAAAATGCTCCGATTCCAAATACTTCAACATCAAAACAAGCAGGCACCTGACCACCTGAGAGAAAAGGGGGGGAGGTGAAACGACAGTATGGTGATTATACATATGTTGCAAGTGCCATTGAGAGTCCGTGCTGTTGTATCATGTGGAAGCAAAGTGAGTGACGCATCATACGTTTTCCACGTACTACATAAGAAATAGGGCTACAATATGGACGTCGAGTCCAGCAAGTGTCACAGTGACGATATTGTGCCAGAAATTTTGCAACGGGTTAACAAGTGTAGACGCCAAGCCGCTGCAGCTAGAGTGGAACGTTACGTAATACAGAATTCATTTAGTTGCAATTTCCGAAGAAATATTTTTCTCGATTTGTTCTTCAATACGAGACCATATCTTATTTATAGCGCAGTGCCCCTTTGAGTCACAGTCAGATGTACAAAAAGAATATGGGTGTGGTACCAAATGAATTGCGTATGCAATTTTGGACATGAATCTCAAATTCGAAACATGATTTCAAACTCTTAAATTTGTCGATAGCAGGTATTTTTCTGTCCCAAACCTACCGTCGCAAACCTCCACAGGTGAATCCATAACATTTCTCGGCCCAACATCATACACAGAGCCGGTGTAGTCCAAGTGACAGACCAGCAATCCGGCATCACTCTTTTCCAAGCGACCGTCGAGATTATAGAATTCACGGTGCGTGTGCTGTGAAAACGTCAACAATCGATTAGCTCTGCAAAAACAGATCGTCATTCATTTTTTTTTATTGGCGACACAATTACTAATTTTTATAAGGCAGTGGTTTTCAAAAATTTTAGAGGTGACGGGATTTCAGTTTTCAAATTATACCGCAACTCACCTTTTAAAGCTGAGTTTAAAACAGACAAAGAATTGTGCATTCATGGCATATAGGGATGTGCAATATCGAATACCTGAGTGTAGGGTTGTAACCAAGTCACAAGGTTCCGAGTCACAAGTCAATCTCATTTTTTAGTTCTGACTTGGGTCAATTCGAGTCATTTTCAATTCACCACCGCATCCAAGTCGTAGAGTAGTATGTCGAGTCCAAGTCATTGTGACTGTGTGTGTGTGACTGTTCGTTCAGTTTTGAGTTCAATCCGGTTCAATCCACTTTTTTTCAACTCTGCTCGAGTGACATTTACTGCGTTTCCTTCCATGCACGGCCGACTCTCTCGTTTTGGAGCGACTCGGTCGGCCAAGCGAGATAATTTTTGGTGCGCAGCACACCCACGTCGGCCATCGAGTGAATCCTTCGGCTTGGCCGTTCGGACATGCTGGCGCAGTATTTTCGACCAGCTGATTGCTATTTGCTACTTACAATACACTTTTCGTATCAAATCAACCATGGCTGACACGCAGGACAGATCTCGGACGCATTGCGAAACCAGGAATTGAATTGTGATTGCGATGCAAGTTAGCAGTACAGTAGTAGTAAGAAAGCAAATTTAATTTACTTGAGCAATGAATCTCTTGTTAGACGGACTGATTGGATCGTTGTCAAACGGAAATCCGAAATCTGTAAAGGCAAGTGCGACGGAGCAGAGCAAAGTCACAGACATAATCGCGTAGAACCTGTAACGAAAATACAACACATTACCGCTATTCTCAAACAATTTGTGCATGGATTGCTCATGGACATTGATGCTACTAAAGTGCGTATGATGCTGGAAATTTCCCCTCAAGTATGACTAGCCTTCCACTCGTTTAGGACGGATTACATGTAAAAGATACGACAGTTTTTCAAACAAAATTTGGCAAATTTCACCAATATCATTTGACATTTGACAGTATAATATAGGCTGGCAAACAGCAAACTCCAATTTCTTTCAAAAGAAACCAAGCAATCAAAATCAAGTTGGTGGTTTAACGGTATTCTGCTCTACACCAACTTCAGTAGATCCACACATAAAAAGTGTGATATCAAAGAGACAGCAGCAAATTCCTCAAGTTCAAATTCTTGGTTTTGATATGCAAGCTTTCGTCTGAATTATATTCCGTGTTGATTTCCATTTTTGAAAGGTCTCGTCCACAAAACTGAAAACGCAAATCGACTGACTGTTGCAACCAATTTCAATCATAGCAGTGACACCAATCTAACCAAAAGCATCATTTCCAATGAAAAATTCCGTCAACGGAAAAAATAAACACCCGACAGACTAAGATACAGTACTACGTCAGCTATTACCATTTCACGGAGTCCACGAGGTAAACGGTGCAGCTCTGGTAGGAGAAGCAGCACATGATGCAGATTCCGATGATGATACAAATGATCAAATCAGGCGGGGCTTTCGTGCCCATGCGGCCCGACAGGGTCACGAAGAATTCACCCAGCAGAAGCAGCTTGCTAATGTGCAGAGACGTCGCGACCGTCATAAGCGTTAGGAAGACAAAAATACGGTTCAAGCCGGGCAGATCTGAAGACAAAGATTATTTACCTGCATTTTACGTACAATTGAATTTTAACTTTTTGAAATTTTCACAAGATTGACTCGATTGACTCCACTTAGTATCTACTCTAACCCCAATCAAGCATGGAATTTGATGATTACAATTGAGTACTATTTTGAAGTAGGAATGTCATGATGAGTGCTAACAATTTTTGCTTGAGTGTAATTCATACTATTCATTTCATGATCGCTTGAAAGATATATATTTGAAGTCTTCAGGGGTTTGTAATAACTCGAGTCATGATTTTCCAATGACTCGACTTGACTCGAGTCATTTTCTCAAAATACAAAAATGACTCGACTCGAGTCCATTTGTGTATTGACTCGACTTGATCTCGAGCCATTGCACATGACTCGAACCAAGTCACATGACTCGAGCCTCAGAAGGCCAAGACCAAGACCGACATTTTATTGTAATTTCGAAGAATACCACACGATTGGTATTTCGTCTATAGGTACTGGTACCGTACTTGAAAATACGACCAGAAATGACAAAAAGTGAGGAAATTAGTATATTATAAATGCGAACCATTCGATACCACCAAACGGAGTTATGAAATGCGGGTTTAACAAGACTTTAACGGGAAACTGAGCAGTCAACACAATGACTTGGACTCGAGTCATTATACCAAGACTCGGACTCGATCCCCTTCTCGCTGACTTGGACTCAGACTTGACTAGAGTCAAAACTATAATAGTGAGATAGACTTGTGACTCGGAGCCTTGTGACTTGAATACACCCTGCTTACTGGTGATGACGTCACAGTGAGAAGTACCCGATTCTGAATCGATTTTGCGCATTCCTACTAATTGCCGCTTTGGACAAGTTTTGTTTTGTTCTATGAAACATCAGATACACTAAAACAAAAGAAAAGAACACTACCGTGCTGGAGACTTACTGGAATCGTTGGAAAACACTTTTTCCCCAAAGAAACCTCTTCCGACGACAGCACACAGGGTCGGAATCGTGAAAAGATGCGACGATCCGATGTTTCTTGTTTGAAAGATCAACGTTGACCATAAAACGAGGGTGGCATCGAAATTGAGGTTTTCTAACACGCGACAGTCTTTTTTCTGCAACAAAACCGAGTTATCTTCCTGAAGTAAGTCGGAAATAAAACCAAATTTTTTGTCTAACAGATTGCAATTTCAAAAATGGCAACTGCTTTCAACTCCAGCTTTATTCAACGATATTTATGATTACGCCTCTCACAATCTCTATATATAATTCTGACAAGCAAATAGCCTCGCCCCAATCGACTCCTTCAAACTATTTCCTTGATGACATCTTAGCCCTTCTGCATGACTCAAGCCAGGTTTTCTGAATGACTCGACTTGAGTCACCATCCTAAACCAATGTGACCTGTCTCCGACTGCACATATGGAAAATATGGAGCGCATCATGACAGAGAAAAAATTTCGGGTCATTTTCAAGTCATCTAACATTCTACGAAGTCAAGCAGTCATTATTATTCTTTTATTAAACAGGATTCTATTTCCGTTTCGATGTGGCTAATTCCATCAGCAGCAAATCGGCTTTGCAAAACTGCCGTCATAATAATTGCTACCACAAAATCATTTCAGCCATGCAAAAAAATATTGAGCCAGGCGTAAAAGAATTGGAGTTAGTCTTTTTATGGCAATTTAGATGAAATTTGGTAACAAACTTCTCCCGCACGATTAAACAATATTTTTTCTCTACACAGATACGAGGTTGACGCTTTAGTAGTGATTAGAAATTAGTTTGATGCGGTTTAGCCAGGGTTGTAATGACTCGACCCGAGTCACAATGTTTCATTGACTCGAGTCATTCTACAACTTATTCAAATCTCGTATATCATGACCGATATATTTGAAAAATAGGCCCAGAAACTGTCTTTTATGTTTAGAGTGAGAAAAATGAGTATCTTGAAAATTCGATATTACCCAAGAGTTTCACAGAAGTGAGTTAAACTGACTTGAACTCTTAACATGACTCTGACTCGTTGCTCACTGACTCGGACTTGACTCGGTGGTGAAATGAAAATGACTAGACTTCACTCGAGTCAAAACTATAAAAGTCAAATTGACTTGCGACTTCTGAGA
>ATSW01013474.1:0-11102 GCA_000444245.1 Botryllus schlosseri | reverse complement strand
ATACCAACGGGTCCACCCGAAGCGGTTTCTTTATTATTTACGGCCCCTACACTCAGCTTTACCGGTAAATCGGATTACGTGAGCAAAGAGAAGATAATAAAATTGATAGCAATGCAATTCCTGATCATATTGATCAATTAAATCATGAATTATGGAAAATTTTTAGCGCCTTGCGCATCTGGACGATATACGTCGGCTCACTAAGCAGTACAACAGGTCTCGCTGATAAGTAGCGGCAAAAAAGTACAGGCTGGTGATGAAGGGCTGAGTTTTATCACCCTTTGGGGTCCCAATACCAACGTATTTTTTTTAGGGAGGGTTGACGAAGTGCTGTTTTGGTCCTGGCCGTGTCGTATGCAGACATGGGGTGATTACTTCACGAATGTAATCGATTGCGATTACGATTACTTGTGAATCCCGCGATTACGATTACGATTACGATTACAGCAAAATCTGAAAGTAGTCGATTACGATTACGATTACATTTCAAAAGTAATCACGATTACTCACGATTACATTTGTTTTGCTTCTTAGAACTAATCTCAGAAGAGATATTGGAATACAATATAAGGCTTGCGATGAAAAGGTCTAATGAGATATCAACTTTCCTAATAAATCATACGTTATTTTCTTGTTACGTCATAATGCACCCATTGCCCAACTCTATACAGGACTATTCGTCGCACCCAACGATTTGCATTCTTGCCAGGTCCGTAACTTCCACACCCCAAACTCCCCAATAGGACCAGGAGCGAGCTCTAAGGGGACTCAAAAGTATTTCGTAAATCAACATAAATTATTATAGAGTACTTGAAAATTTTCGTCGAGCTTCGGGATTCAATGTCTCTAAATAGCTTGATTTGGAAATGCATAGCTCTCCCCCTCAAGAAAAAAAGCATGCATAATTTATAGGAATAGGCATTTCGTGGGCGGTCATTACCCCGCCACGATACACCAAAAGACGTATGCAATTTTGGCCAACATTCAACTCCACAAAGTGTGCTACCAAAGAATGACCTTGGTCAAAACTTTGGGTATGTGTCCATTGTCAGTATAGCCGCGCTCTGTGGGCGTGACGAATAGTCCGGTCCATCTAATCTGAGCCCCAACAATCCAAATGCCACCCGGCGCACTCACAGAGGAATGAAGACTGAATACATGACAATTTGTGTGTGCGTCTCACGAAAGATTTTCTTTTAGTCTGCTACGTTTGGGCGACTACAGTATCCTTTGATCATATAAAACACGGGAGGTCACGAATTAACAATATACAGTAAAGTAATTATAACAACATACCAGATGCTATAATTATGAATTACGTGCCCCCAGCTCTACCGTTAAATCTGAATGAATAGCAATATAATGCAATTATTAATATTATTGACGAAATTCAGTCATCAACTTGAAAACTGACCACCCTATGGGGCCCCAATACCCAGGGTTGTATTGACTCGAGTCATGACTGGACTCGAGTCGCAATTCTTTGGTGACTAGACTTGACCTGAGTCATTTTTTCAAATGCGTAAATTGACTCGACTCGAGTCAATTTTTGTATTGAATCGACTTGTACTCGAGTCATTTTGCACGACTCGAACCAAGTCATATGACTTGAGACTAGAACGGCCAAGACAGACATTCCATGTAACTTCGAAGAATAGTAAAATTACCACATTATTTATATTTCGTCTATCAGTCCTGATACTTCGAAATAGGGCCGTAAACTGTGAAAACTGATGAAAATTACGATATTATGAATACGAGCCATTCTATATCACTCGAGCAGAGTTGAAAAATGTGGGTTGAAACTAGTCTGTGAACATAACGACTTGCACTCGTACTCGAGCCAAACACTATGACTCGGACTCGACCTTATACTAGCTGACTTGGACTCAGACTTGACTCGAGGGTGAATTGAAAATGACTCGACTTTACTCGAGTCAAAACTATAAAAGTGAGATTGACTTGTGACTGGGAACATTGTGACTTGGTTAGAACCCTACCAATACCAACGTTTGGAGTGGGGGACGAATTGCTGTTTTGGTCCTGATTGTACCTACAACCCACGCTAGCATGGTGTATAAGCGGATGGCTATGGCGACAGGTCTAAATGTCGAGTGAAGAATTGTGAAATAACGATTGGCGCCCGTTTCAAGTAGAGTCATATGAGAATAAAATAAAGTGAACTTAAAATTCTATACCTTTCATTTAATACATATACTGCAAGCTACGGCAAAGAACGGCTCGGTTATGATATATATCAGCAGCTGTTGAGTAATGTTTTATTTGACGAGTACAAAATTTCAAATCTTTGTGCGGTATACGTACAATGCATACGTATACTACATATAGATAGGCCTACTGCTCGCCAAGCAGCAACGGTCAAACTGCGTTTAACTGAGCATAACCAAACATCAATACATAAGTTACTATTTGAAACTAGGTAGAGTGGTGATTATTATCTTGCTGCGGAGGTAGTGGCGTCTGGAGTGTATTGATAACCTGATATACAGTATGGCTTACACTGTTCTAACAATCACACAACAATATACATCGAATATATATTTATTACGTGTGGATACTTCATACTTCGATACTACGCAAGGACGAGCAAAGCTAATACTTCTGACGTAATAATGAGCAGTGGCGTTCGAAAATTAACCGTTTGCGCTATCAATAACCTGTTATAATATCTCTTCCTTGTTCACGAATGTTCGGTTATGTCATATTCATTGTTCAAATAAAAAGTAATCGTTTTTTCACAGAGAAATCGATTAGATATGTGAAGTAGTCGATTACGATTACGATTACTTTGGATTTTTTTCGAATGTAATCGATTGCGATTACGATTACTTGAAAATGCTGTAATCGTCGTAATCGATTACGATTACTAATCGCGATTACCCCATGTCTGGTCAACACGGAGAAATCGGTCACAGAGACATGCCATATCAGATATGATACACCCCTTCAAAAGGGGTAAATGATAATTTTAAGGATAAAACTAACGATTGCGTCATCACTGCACTACAACGCACATGTTAGTACAACATGGGAGCTGATATGAACTAATCTACGCCCATATGAGCCTCCTCAAGCGCGAGTCAACCTATAATACCCCAAAACATACTAGTTTTTATGGCATATGTAGAAAGAGGAAAATTCTCAATAAATAGAGCCAATTCGGCAAAAGTAATGCCATTTTTGGAGTCAGAGCCCCTGATATACCCCTACCGCCTAGATCGATCTTACATATGATGAATTTTGAAGAAGATATTTTTGCTGGAAGAGCAATCGCATCGCGGAGAAATAATGCCAAATCTGTAGCGCGGCAATAACAGCGATATGGTTGTTTTGTTTCGAAGTGCTGTGTGTCGATGCTTTCTATCAGTTCTATATGATTGCTTTGGTTCAATAGCGATGGGGTGCAAACATTAGTAACTTTCCCTAACTTGTAAGATTAGGAGTTAGAACTTGATTTGCTGAATGGATTAAAACCCGAAGAATCACAATTCAATCTCCGTCTGCCCCGGTAACCTATTGACAACGTTCATTTTGTTTGCTATAAACACGTCAGATTGTGAAGTCGATTGGCTTGATCGGAAATTGTCACCAACTACCAATGATTGAAGGCGATGAAGCACCGTCAGATTGTTCCATGTTGTCAGCCAGATCTACGGCTACACCCCCGAACGGCGATGTTGCTATAACACGCTGACTGCCAGGAAAACTCACGGTATCTTTATCTCTCCATAAGCTCTTTACCAAATTTTCATTTTTGTGTCTAATTTATCGATATTGCAGCAACTTCCTGTTGAATTTTCAGCACGACCAGAATAATTGCTCTCGTGGCACTATAAATAAACATACATTTGAGAGGTCAATACAGTAGCGTAATCAGGGTTATGGGCCCGGACAAAATTTTAAAGGCCTCATATTTAAGTTGCTGTCGCCATGGCGACCAATATCTCTCCCGAATTCGATGCACCCGCCGCGAAATCTTGGATCGCATGATACGTTGATTCATTAAAGAGAGTAGCAGATACCGCTACACCTGTATCACAATGCAGTTTTCCTTGTCTACGGCGAGAAATGTACTACCGTGGAAGTGACATTACCGTTTTCAAATTGAAATTGGTAGCGACGCCATAGCTATCCACATTCTTGATTGGTAAGGCGAATGTAGGCGTCTATCGCAACGTTATGTTTTTGCCGAATACTTTGAGAATTGAGAAGTCGAATCGGAATCAGTGCGACAATTATATTCGATTATTATCAGTTATTATAACTTCTAGGATATTTACGATAATTGCGCTATCACAGGAAAGGCTTGGGCCGGCCGAGTCTCGCCTGTATACCCTACCTCTCTTTTCACGCTTTATTTTCGAACAATAAATATGCAAGTTGCGTGATTTTGGTAGTAGAAATGTTTAAAATCTGCCTCACTTGCTTACGCTGACCCCACGTCTCTGACTTATCAAACATTACAGTGTGTATGAAGCTTGCCCTCACCAAATAACTTGCAAAAGGTCTGCAACTCAAGTTTCGAACGCTCAAATAAGGCAACCAGCATGACTAGTAGAGTTTTTACATACGGTGCACACGATGAATCCCATCCCATATAGTTATTTCGAAGTTGCGCTACGATGACGTCCCGAATTTTCTATTGTGACGTAACAGTTATTGGACATGTGTGGCTCTTTGGAAATTAGAACGGAAAATATAGGGCCAATATGGCTCTTCGGACGAAATGAGTTCCCGACCTCTGATATAGACGCTGAACTGTTATAATTTGGATTCTTGATTTCAGGAAATCCTAGAACAAATGCCGGCTGGTATGTTAGTAGGAGAAGGTTCATTGCCAATTGACGCACCGCCGAATAATCAGTGGGTCTCCGCTACACGATTGCTCTTCCAGGAGACATCGCCCTTCCTCGTTAGTCTTTATAGTCACGGAGGCAGTGGTAATATACATGACAACGAGCAGAATAATTTTACTAGTTATTCTCAGTGCCGCAGTAACATTGGATTTATACCGATTTTATTTATCAAATAACGCTGTCAGGAAAAGCCAGCTCAAATATTCCTCGGATTACCTTTGGTGGGATGGAGAATAAATTTTTAGCCAAGCACAGTAAGCGGTACCATTTGATTCTGTATACACCAGTAAATTGAACTATTGTCTCATGTAATCTTAACCACAGTAATGGAATCGAATCACTTAAACTTATTTTCCTGTAAATTATGCATTCGAATGTCTAAAATTTGTTTCGCAGATGTTACATGGTTAAAGAAGAAAAAGTACATGTTGTATCTACAACAGGACAAGGCTTTGAATGAGCAATTAACTGTTCGAGAAGGACGAGAAATTCTGGCGGATGGCGAATATCGGAAAGTTGCTGTAAAAATCATCAGGAAATCCGCTCGAACACAACAGGAGCTTGCAATTTTAAAGAATTTGGATCATGGAAACATCGTAAAATTTATTGATTTTGACGAGATTGAGACACACGGATTGGGCCCGCATCTGTACATTGTTATGGAGCTGTGTGAATGCAATATGTCGGAGTTCATGGAGAAGCACCGGAACATATACATGTCAATCAAAACGTTCAATCTCGTATCTACTCAACTACTCGATGGACTTGAGTACATACATAAAAATAATTTAATTCACAGAGATATAAAACCGGATAACATTCTCGTAATTGAAGACAAAATATTCAAATATTGTGATTTCGGAATAACCAAAGAGATCTTCAGCGGATCAAAGGCGGTTACTCAGACGAGAGGTGGAGTAGGATCCGATGGATACCGCGCACCAGAAACGTATCACGGTGGTAGAATAAGTCAAGCAGCTGATATTTTTTCCTTGGCCATCGTCCTGGCCCAACTCACCAGCAAAGGCAAACATCCTTATAGTACCGATCCTCACTTTTGGAAATTCAATATCATGCGCGGTGAGAACCTCGACCTTTCAAATGTCGGTATTGGAATTCCTGAGAAAAAAGAGGAGCTGATTGATTTACTTACTCAGATGCTATCACCGGATCCTGGAGATCGACTATCAGTTGGGGAAATAAGAAATCATACATTTTTCCTCAATGAGACCCGTGGTAAGTAATGCTGATATCGATACGCCAGGTAGTAAGAAACAAGTTGTCAGCGGTATTTATATCAGTCGTTCTCACACTGGGGTGCGCGGTCGTTTTGGGGTCAACGAGACACTTTTTAAGGACCGAGAGTCACCTTTCAAAAAATTACGACGATCTAGAAATTTCTGGAATATTTTGGAATATAAATTTGGAATTTGGAATATATATTTTGGAATATATAAATATATTTCAGGATGTTATCGTAGCACTGTCGAAAACGCAACTAAACATAATCAAGCTGGTCGCAAAAATCAGCTACATCCGTTGCATCGGCACTATTGAACGTCTTGTTTACTGTTGATGTTGTGACGGACCAAGAGTCATTTAACAATTGATAAGGGACCGTTTCACGATATTTTTTAAAGTCCGATCTATATGGTTATAGCTATGATTGCATGTTTTATTTTAATAAGCAATTCACTTCTTTAGTCGAATAGAGCAGTGCTCTTCAACCTCTGCCGTCGTAGTACACCCTTTTAACGTTTACGAGAAACTCGTACACCCCTGACCAGACCACATAACACGCTGATTTCGTAGTAAGATTAATACTAGGGTATTCAACCATATTGCTATTCACGGTCGTATTTTGATTGAATATATAGTGATGCCGACTCTAATTTTTGCATGGGGTGGTCATAGGAAACGGGGGAGGGTTTGAATAAACATCGAGGGGTTCCTAATTCAAATTTACCAAGTTATCATCACTTTAAAACGGTTAATTAAAGCGTCAATGCCTATAATATGGATAGGACAAGCTTCGTCGTGTTGACGAATTTACGCATATATGTACGCTTAATCTTGCCAGCGAGTCCAGCGGTTAATTAATGATTTCGCGTTCTCGCTCCAATATCAACTGTTCACTATTCACCAACACTCGCGCGAACAATTGAATACGCAACCTCGGCGACGACGGACTATTTCACCATAGTGTCCCATGGCGCCCCGTTTCTGACATCGCGACAATTGTTTGCTCATTATAACGACGTTTGAGCTGCATCGCTGCATTTCCCGATAAAAGTTGGCAAAGCATTGTTAAATTAATGAATGGTCGCATTTTTTGCAGGAATGACTTTCAATTCACAAGCATACATTAATACACTGCCATATTTCGCGCTAGTCTAAAGAGACTATTACGAAACTATCTCAAGAATTATTTTGCAAACGAATATGGGCGCAAATACAATTTAATTAAGAGTTAAGTTCGCTCGTCTGGTCGAGAGAGGAGATGGTGTTCCTCAGTGCACGCATGTCTAAATCGCAGTAGTAAACGAGGTCGGTTCGATTGGCCGATTACGAGGGCAATTTTTTTTAATGTCAAGAAAAATCGAAATAGGTCAAAATTGTAGTGTTATGTCAAAAATGCCTAAATTGTAAACAAAGTCAACATTTTTTTACAACCCGCATTTCGTTTGTATCGTGGATTTTGCACTCTCGGAGGACTTATCATTTGATATTTTAAAGTTTATAACCTACTTTATAGGCTTATCGTTGTAGACGGCCCAGTCTGGTCATTTGGAATCCTAAACTTTCAAATAAAACGAATGGGTTGACAGTGTGTTATGCTCAACGTACCGAAAAATCGCAACCGAAGCAACACTGCGTGGGCATTGCATGGTTCTTATATCAAGAAGCGCATCATGAAAAATTATGATGTAGACATCATTGTCAGAATTAAGCAACACGGTGTGTCACCAACTTCAGTGTTGGGAACCAACAACTATACTACTGTTGTTTCTCCATTCTTGGCAAGCTACTTAGGACAGACACTTTTTACCCGAGAATATAGGAAAGTATCTTTCGTTGTACTACAACATATTTTATTTATTTCTATCATATTACGTTATATAACTACTGGAATTCTTCATAGGGCCAGATTTCGTGGAGAAATTTGTCAGTTTTTGAGTCGAACTACTTCGTAAGGACAGACAGTTCGAACCAGAAATGAAAACAAGTAGTACAATTCTAACATTATGCGGGAAAGCACCTCATTTGCATACGTTAGATCAAAATTTGATCAAAGTTAAGTTTTTTAAAGTAAAAAATGTCTAAATCCTGATTTTTCAGGTCAAAATCTTCCGTGATTTATGTCAAAAAATTGCCCTACTGATTATTATTCACGGATTACAATTTCTGGGCGTTTCAAGCACCAGTTCGTCGTCGTCGACGAAGCTGCGTATTCAATTATTCGCGCGCGTATTGCTCAATAGGAAATAGTTGGCATTTACGCGATATCACGGACTCACTAATTGACAGCGCTGATATAGTCTTTTTGGGAAGATGTCGTATCGAACTGCCCAGACGATAGAAATATTCAAAAAATCGTAGTCGCAGACGGCGGGCGTTTAAACATTTGGTATAGGGTGACCGCCACCCCATAAATGTGTCATTCCGTAACCAGGCGCCTATTATTTTTCTCTGTGGGCCAATTGAGAAGCAGAATATACGTTGGCGGGCCGAGTCAAAAGATTTAGCTGTGTTCTCCAGCGCATTAATTTTATTTCTACACTGAAAGCAGTGAATTACACTGTTAATAAATGCTTAGTGGATGTGTTGACATTAGGGAATGAGAAAGCGACGGTTAATTACCAAAAATAATATTTATTTTCCGTGTTTTATCGAATCTAGCGCTTGGCAAGTCGGTCAAAAATGGCCGTTAAGTTGCCTGACCAAACAGAAAGTGTGACGTAGACCTATTTTACTGAGCCGTGAGATTTGCTTGTGTCCACACCATATAGGACACTATGATATAACCCACATGGTTAATGTTATCTATATACTTGACGTTTGTGACTAACATACATCAATTTACTTTCAGTTGTTTACGGAGAATGCATCATTTGCTACGAAAACTCAGCGACCACAGCTTTCATTCCTTGCGGTCATGTGCATGTTTGTCCCAATTGTGCTACACGTGTCGACGAATGTCCTACATGTCGCGTAAAGATCACACGCCCGATGAGAGTGTATCCGATCTGAGGGATAAATCATCTTCAGTCAGTGTCGCGTTCTCGATATAATCTCGTTCATTAATTATTAACTCCATGTCATTGTACTCATACATCGATGATTCATGTTAATATATACAGATAAGACTCTTTCATTAAATAAATCCTACTTGGGCTCTGTTTGTGTAGGATAAATATTTTTGAGTCACTCGTCTACCACCATCTAATGTCCTAGGCCATGTTATTCGGTTGGCGTTAGTGGAGATCGTGCGAACGTCCTGATCGCGTTTTCTGCACTTTCGCTCCGCGTTTTCTGCGCTTTTGCCTCGCGTTTTCTGCGCTATCGCCCCGCGTTTTCTGCGCTATCGCTCGGCTCACATCCAATCAGATAATCTTAGATAATCTACCAGTGAGGTAATAATAACATTGGGCAACAATTTTGAACGAAAAATTTGTTGATTTTGATTTTGCACTTGATTTGGGCTAATTTTGTCGTGCTGATTCCAGAAATGCCGTTGGCTTTCTTCCGTCACGTCAAGTTTTTGCTCTACGCCATTTGCCCCAAATATGCAAATTTTCACGAATTTAGCCATATTACTTTTCAATACCTTATAAAAATCGACACTTTTACGACATAACAAGTTATATAGCCAAGGGCTCAATTGAATTTAAGTGCTATCGTGACTGCGGTTACGTAGGAAGAACTTCGAAGCGTTCGCAGGAACGCATAAATCAGCATGTCCCTAGATTTATCAGAGTACATTCATCACGCTCAGTGAAAAGCTCTCCCTTGACTCACCCGCTTAAGCTTAACGCTGAGCTTTCATACGCCATAAATTTTGCCATTGGCAAACATATGTCTGTTAATGCCTTCTGTGCGTAAAATAATCGCGACGACAGACTTTGCATAATCGGGAAGGGCCGCTCACACTTTCATCTGTGTGCCTTGGAGTCGACCTTCATCAAAATAAATCAGCCAATGCTTTGTCAACAAAAGGAGTTCGTGTACGATCTTAAAATAGTACATTGAACATTCTCTTATGATCTCATTACATGTTGGTGACGTCATATTTCGAGATACTATTTTTGATGTGCAATGTTCTTTCCAATTCTCTACTAGGGATGAGCAAAATCGAGGGCGAGTGCCTGAATAATTCGATTATGAATCACGAGTGGAGTATTCGGGTACCAATCATTTTGACGTCATAGCAGAAAGTATTATGATTATATAACTTCTATGCCACCAAAAATTATAATGCCAGTTATCCATGACATTAAAGATAGTTTGTTATTTTTGGACCATACCGATTTTATTGCACTATGTGACAATGTTGTTGAATGATCAAGACTTCGTAAATGTGGTATTTCTTGTAAGAGTCTTAGCTTTTACTGTGTTTTGTATGCTGCGATGCTGCCAATCAAGGTTACAAGGCTACCAAAGTGGAAAATGCCATCGTGACTGTAATTTTCGTTGATAAATTAACACTTAGTGGCGAAGATCATAAAATTTCAGTGCTGGTAAATATCGTCTTTTACTACTCGACTCGAATCATTCAAATCTATACTCGATTCAGATTCGTTTGTTTGTTTTTTGGATTATTCATGGTGTTTGTCGACTGCTATGGTCATTTACACCAGGCCGATATTTTTCATAATTTTCCGTAACTGCCGACTTATAGCACAGCCCACCTCTAGGCTTTTGTAAGACACCGCTGACGCGAGTAGTTAGTATGATCGCTCTGGAGGTGCCTGGGGCTCTTATGGGTGCGGTCGCACGCGGCTGGGAAACTCGTGGTGGCACGGTAACCCTTTTGACCCCCCTCTCGGTCGCACGCGGCTATTGCGTCTTATTGCCCCTCTCGCACGGTAACCCTTTTCAGTATAGGGATCGCTCGCACGCGGTTTCGAAATCCCGTGTTCGCACGACCACCCTTTTTGACCTCCTCTCGGTCGCATGCAGCTATTGTGTCTTGTGGTCGCACGGTAACCCTTTTCAGTATAAGGG
>ATSW01013472.1:0-16125 GCA_000444245.1 Botryllus schlosseri | reverse complement strand
CAGTGGAATTATTCACCGGTACCTTGGCCTTATGCCTAGGATAAGACCGACATATACTCCAAAATGATTAGGACTACTATTATAATTAATAGTCATCGGTACCTTGGCCTTATGCCTTGGACAAGACCGACAGATATACCAAAATCATTAGGGCGTTGTCTAAAATGTGACAACCATATCATATCATATATCATATATCATATGTCATGTATCATATATCATATATCATATATCATATATCATATATCATATATCATATATCATATATCATATATCATATACTCAAAAACGTTTAGGGATACTGTTGTAATCGACAGTCATCGGTACCTCGGCCTTATGCCTTGGATAAGACCGACAGGCTTTCCAAAACGATTAGGGCTAGAATTAGGATTAAGATTAGGACTAGAATTAGAATTAGGACTAAAATTAGGACTAAACTTAAGTAGGAATACCTCGGGCCAGTACTCCTATCATAAAGACCTTAGGAAAAAGAACCCCGAACCTGTCCACACATACGTTTTTCGAAACTGATGTGTCGATGGTTGAGTAGGACATTAGAGATAGACCCACCTTGTCTGCACATTCGTTTTACGAAATGGATGTGCCTGGCAAGTGCAGTTATCGCACCGTGATCTGTATATGTATGCAAATTACTGTATTGTAGTAGCGTTTCGATAACAAATCTCGCAACATTCTGAAATGTGTCTATTTAAATGTCCTCTCTGTGAACATCGAATGTACCCGAAAAACGCGTATGACAAGACCAAGTGATACCGTCTGGGAATGCCGAGATAGAAATGCCATGCTCGTACCAGAACAATAAAACAATTTGTTGGCGATATTGAACGATTTTGGAGTACCAACTCTGAAAGTGCAAATGACATCCCGAAAATATTGCTCCTCTAAAGGGCTTAATGAAGGGAAACAGACCAAAAATATAAGGAAATCCGGCATAACCATCAATCACTGCAAAGCAAGGGACAGTGAACCAAAGGTTGGAAAATGCCAAACCAAGCCCGTACGAAATCCCGTTAACGGTAACGGAGGAAGAGACGATCATGACAAGCTGCGGCAGAAAAAATTGTTTCATGATCAAAAGAGTCAAAGAAATCGGGTTCGAAAAGAGATGCACGAGACCGAGTACTCAAACGTACAATTGCCAAAGGTGATCTGAAAATATGATGATGGAGATCGGAAAAGATGCGTTGGACGAGCAATGGCATAATTCATTCTGCGGCACAGTGACAGGACACGAAAACTGTAACGTAACGAAACCCGAAAGGGACCGGTGGTGTCTGGCAGTGTTCTACTAAGCAACACCTTGTCAAGGGTAGTAACGCACATGTACTTCAACGAGGCATAATGATCATGTTGATGGGATCAACGTGCACTTAACCAGGCACATGATCTTGTCAATTGGATCAACGAGGCGACGTCCTTAATGTCAGAACCTTCCGGCGTTACGCGTCATAACGAACTGATGGGTACTTTCATGCGAGGGTTTACTTTGATGTGTCATTGCATAGTGACACCAATTTTCTTTATTGTGTTTATACGCTGCCTTTACTGTATCTTTGACCAATACCATCAGGTTGCTTTAAAATGGCGCTAACATTTTATGTCTTAGATATATGTATGAGTGATTGAACATTTAATATGTGATGAAATGATTGTTACTGCAGTAATTAAATAGCAAGTACTGTGCCTGAAGATAATAATTAGGCATTAATCATGCGTTATACACTGCTACGCTATAAGCAGGACCCTAGGGATCTTATCACTCCCTAGTTTAACGAAAACAAAATCCTAGATACTTTAGGTGCGAATCGTTATTGATAAAAATATTGCAAAACATTAATAAAATACAAAATTTAATCAGCCAACTCCGAACATTTTAAGTATACTCCGATATTCCAATTAATTACATAACATTTCACTAATGTCCTGAGTAAGAGACATCCCGTTAAGGGTATTCCACACGAGCTTATTTATAGGCTTAGGGTGATGATAATTACACCTAAGATGTGACGTCCTTAATAGTGAAAATGATGAATGTCAAAATGATGACGATATGGAAAATGACTTGTATAATGATATACATGCTAGTACTATAATATGTACCTGTACTGTTTATGAGTTAACAAGAATTATCCGTTTTTTATAAATTGTGCTATTCCCATATTCATGTTAGGCATGTTTTATGGATGCTCATTAATACGTGTAAGATGCTCATGTATTGTGAAAGTACATTGTGTAATTTACGGCAGGAAAGGCCGATGCTATTATACGCATGAACCCACCTTGGAGAATTTTGAAATTACTATTTAATTCAGTGGTTCCCAAAGTGGGCGCCAGCGCCCCCCTGGGGGCGTTCGCGAGCTTGATGGGGGCGCTGGCCACGAAATGGGCGATTGGGGGGCACTGACTCTAAAAGTGGGGCGGTAGGGGGGCGCTGAGGGAAAATAGGGCGGTGTGGGTTTAGAAGACATCTGCTGCGTAGTGTTGAAACTATTGATATATAAAGCAGCTATATTCGCCGTAAAATGCGGAATCGATTAAGCGAGGGCAATTTAGGGTCGTCCGTCTATCTATTCAGCTGTACCGGAGAAGTCGATTGTCACTTCACAATGTTGATCCTGCCCATAAATGGACTAATTTGGCAGACGGCAGTATCCCTGGAAAGCGTGGTTCACTGTGTGTTGTGAGAATTTGAGCAGGTATTGCTCACTGCAAGGTGTGATCCGGGCCGTAACAGCACTTCGTCAGCCCCCCTAAAACGTTTGTCTTGGGCCCCCCATATGATGATAAATCGAACTTCTGAGGGGCTTTGCCATCCATACCCCCCTCAGCCTGTGCGCTGTTTACTATCGCTTATCATCTAACATTGCCCTCCGTTTACTAAGTCAGCTTATCTAGCCTAAACGCGCGAAAACTTTCTCTAATTCATGATTTAATCGGTAAATATGATCAGGAATTGCATACATATTGCTATCAATTTTTACCCTCTCCCTGCTCACGTAATCAGATTTACAGGTAGAGCTGAGTGAGGTGTGTCTGAAATGGTATGACCCCTCAATAGTAAATAAACATCTTCGGGCGTATACCCATTGACAGGAACGTAATGTTATTTCGTGACCTCCTGTCTGCTATATCAAAAAAATATAGAATCGCCAAAACGTAGGCTACTAAACTAATAGACGCACACGATTTCAAATTGGTAATTCTTCACTGCCATATAATTTTCCCCTGCGCGATTGTATTTGTCTTGTGAGGTTGATATTGCCAAGACAGGAACATTCGGCGCCAGACATTTAGGCGCCTTTGGACAATTATATATGTATTTTGTATATATAACGAAGTTTTCGGTCAGCATGAGGGCAGTCCTTTTCGGCCAAGGCTTTCTCGCTGCCGATCGTTCTAGCACACTGCTTGGAATCGCATGTTACATGGCCTAAAACTTTATATGTCTTGGTGCATCGTGGCGCGATAATGGCCAACGCCGATATACCCATTTCCATAAATCTTGCTTATTTTTTCTTGGGGCAAGAGTACCCCAAAATCAAGTAATGTGGCAACTTGAAATCGCGCCCTGCGCGAAAAAATTTTGAAAAAGTTGCATAAATTTTCAAAAAATACTCGAAAATACTGTATAATTTATGCTAATGCACGAAATAATTTTGGGCCCCCTTTGAGCTGCCCCCCCCGTAATTGGGGGTTTTGGGGTGCGACAGTTACGGTCCTGGGTGTGATGGCATTACAGAAACTGCCTTGCGTGATTTTACTTTGTCTCAAACGATCGTGGATCTACCACAATGCCGCGACCGTGGCCTTCGACACAGCGTTTCTGGTTGCGAGAAACTATATCGCTTCCACTTGACGGGCATATTTTCCAAAATTTATGAGTAGAATATATCCGTTCTTAGAAATGATGAACCCGATAAAGATTAAAATGGCACTGTCCGGATTCAATGATAAGCCCGTGATATTTCATCGTAATTTGATGGAAAAACATAAGGCAATCAACTCAGATAATTGTGCGAGGAGATGGTGATTTGATTCCAGGATATATTCCAATAAGAAATTCCTCTCCGGATATTCAATCCATTCAGTGTAGTTTACGAGCATGAAAAGATTGAGGAGCTGATTACATTGCAGTGTAGAATAAGTTTGAGTAGTTCAGTACCTCCAATCAATTATTCTGGATACACAATTGAATCAAATAGCAATACTCTCACTGGAGTCGGTTAGAGTTTTTCGTCATTGCCCTTCCCCGCTCATATTTGATAGAACGTGTTTTAAGTGCCGTGATAAGGCTCACAGCAGAAATCGACTTGACAGTACGGGACGTGAACCCTGGAGATTTTAGAATAAGATTGTTTTTATCACGACAGAAACCCAATATGTCGAGGATGAAGATAATAATACAACAGCTTCATCCGTCTCATTATAAGCTGTTATAAATGCAGAACAACTTTCGTTTTATCATTTAGGCGTGGTGTGAGGGGTGGTGTCGGGGGGCGCTGGCACTTTATTCGTTGTCCAAGGGGGCGGTAGCTAAAAAAAGTTTGGGAGACACTGATCTAATTAGTTAATTATTGCAATTTTCTAATTGGAGTATTTGGTTGTATTAAGGTTTAGATTACACGTTAGCATAGATTAGTTTAGAATTCTGGACCTAACGGTCATTGATTACTTGGATACAAAACATTGCAACCACTACGGATACTTCAATCAATATCCAAGAACGTCGTCTGGACAACTCGAGTACAAAAGAAGAGTCAACTCCTCACCGTGAAATTATCCGAACCAAGTGTGGACTACTCGCATAACAATCGTTGTGGAGCTGCACTTTAAAACAACTGGAGGCACCACTGGGATTATTTCCGGTGTAAAAAGGTTGACCAATCGATGTACTCAAAAGCGACTGTTGTAAGAGCCGTCTTTATTGCTATCATCATTACATCCGCCTTTACTCTGGTGGCAACATTGACGACGGTCTACGGACACCATATACCGTCATTTCTTGCATCCCTATTGCAATACCCATCTTCAATCTCCGCTACCACTGGGGAACTCCCTGGCGACTTCACTACAGCGACCGAATCATCTGTCGTTACCGAAGGTCACCTCGAATATCTTACTCAAGGTTCAGTAATTCTTGACAGCCTGACCTTGCCTGGACATATCCAAGTTCAGTCCGCTACGTCTACTACTACTTCTACTACTACTACCACCACCTACACTACCATAACAAATCCACCAAACCATTAAACGCCGATTATGCAAAGAATGTTAAAGTTATTCAAAAAGAAGAAAAAGTCGGCGAAGGCGGCCGGCGAACTCGAGCAGAGAATCAAACTGCTAAAAGCAACGCAAAAACGCCACGAAGATGTACGGCAACAAGAAGAACAGCTGGCACGAAATGTAGCGGAGCAGACGAAAGCGCTAAAAGAAATCAAGTCGAATCTGCCCGAAACGATGAAAGGGCTGGAGAAAGCCAAGAAGGAAGTCCGACAAGCTCAGGCCGACCTCAAAGCAGTGTGTAGTGCAACCTCAAAAGCAAGCGGGAAGGTATCCACCGCGGTGCCTAATGAAATCCTAAAATCGGAATTCGAACTAGGGGTAGCCCATGCACAAGTGGTTGGGGATAAACCTCCGCCACCCCTCCTCTGTCTGTTATGACTTCAGCACCTCCACCGGCATATAACCCGGCTGCTATGCAGACAAGCATGGACGTAGCACCTATGCCCACATTTACGGTTCAAAAGGGGCTAGATTGCCACACCGTTACGGCCGTCTATCCCACGTTACCGGACTCCGCGTCAGGAGCGACAGGCCACACAACGGCTCTAAATAAGGTGGGCGGTGCACGTTCCAAAAACACGAACCTCATCGATACGCCCGGTCTATCTCCAACGGGAGGATTCGAAACAGACTCTGGACCGGGGTCTCAAGGGGGCCGTCCCCAAAATCGTGAGCAATACCTAAGATGGCTCAACGACCAACTGGCAGCTGAAAGAGGGAGCCAGACGCAACGCGTTACCTTTCAGGAAAGAAAACAACAGTTAGATGAGGAGGAAGCTAACTTCACCGCGCGGCTCAAACAATTGACTCAGCAAGTAAACGAGGAGTGTGATGCTTTGGCAGCTAAAAGAAAAAGCACGACAGATCCCTGCGACCCAGAGTGCCCCGCTACGCGATATCCGGAGGACGACCGATCGGACAGCCCGGACTACCTCAGGTTGCCGCGATACGCGTCCACTCCTAGTGAAGGCGGGGAGAAGCCACGAAGCCCAGCCCCACGTCCGCACCCTCTCCCGCAACATCCGATGCTAACTACGCCGGATAGGTTCCAGTCGGAGAAAGAAATGTTACAGCTGATGATCGACCCAGGAGATATGCCCCTTCTGAAATGGATGGCGAATACGATGAAGCGTGTGCGACACGGTGAGGGTGATACCGACGCGGATATCATCCTGGCCAACGCCATGAAGAAAATGTTGCGAAGTGCGGGGCGTCTCAAGCAAGCCAATCAGCTGGGGAACTTCTTTAATACCAATTCGGGGAATGCGAGTTGGGCCTCAGTCATGAAAGCGCTCTCGCTATCCAACCCTCAAGGGTTGGTTAATAATGAGAGAGTAATCAACGATTTCCGACGAAATTATAGTTGGGAGAAAGAGCAATTGCTACTATTGAACAGCGCCCTGAAACAACTCGAGATCAACATGTATGACGAGGTCAATGCGAATCAGGATGGACTGCGGCTCTTCCGAAATCTGCGACAGAAGTTACCAGAATCCCTCAGGCTGCTCATGCGGGGCTGGGACGTCAATTCATGGCAGGATGTGGCGGAGGAGCTACAGTTATACTGGAACTCCGAGTTCTTGGATGAGCAAGAAGCGAGTCTACCCGCTCGGGTGACCGATAAAACGAGCGGGAGCTCGTCATCACTACCGCCGGTACACATCTACAAGGTCCAGCCTGTCGGACCTATGATGCACAGCTATCCCACGCACGGGAGTGGAGATGGAAAATTGAATACTCCTCCTCATACGGGATCAACGCCACCACCGATGGTGCAGCCACCTTCACCCCTGCAACCACCGAACCTTTTCGGCGGTGCAAGTACACCTCCTAGACCGGCAGGACAGATGTCGCCGCGACAGTTGACCGGTGATGGTCCGCGCCGCAATCCACATCGTATGGCTCGGACCAGCCGTCCGCCTGCCAACGGAGGGAACGGATATGGACCTGGAAGACGGGTACAGGCCCCGAGGCCTGGACAAACACGACCCCGTAACGCCTATAACGCACCGCCAGGACCTGTGGGACAACCGAGATTTCAACCTGGACCGAGTGCTTCGAATAATGGCCCGCGAATGATGAGTCCACGAATGATGAACACACAGGATTCGGGAATGGGAGGCGACAGCTCGCAAATCACTCCGTCAAGCAGCCAGGAAGCTCGCAACATAGCAGAAACCCAAGGTGAGAGGTACAATTTCCTTGGTAATCCCAACATCTTTGCACCCCTAGGTTTGTACTTGGATCCATCCCGAGGACAGGCGCTGTCGGTCTGCTACTACTGCAAGGCACCTGGACATCAGTCCCGAAATTGTGTAGCCAAGTTTATCCTTTGGCTCAACGACGAGGCACTCGCCAAAGATGACACCCTGGGCTGGGTCATCAGAGGACGGACACGACCAATACCCGCGTATCTAAAAGAAGCCGCGGAACGAAACTGGGGGCCGTTTCTGAGAAAGAATAGCCTACGAACGATACGGGATCTTGACAGGTATCTCGCGACCCAAAATTCTCCCTCCTTCGTTCAGCGAACGGTCCACTGCGAAAACTACTTCGATACGCGAACGAAAAATCGGGATAGAACCCATTGGCACAATAGAGACCAATGGGGTCCCCAAGGACCACCGGTTCAACCACCACAAGGCAGTGGCCAGGTTGCTTGGACGGAGCCATCGTACCCTCGAAACCCGCGTCGGTACGATGCATCTCACTGGACGGATGAAGAGCTCGATCAAGGCATACAGCTCTCAAAAAACGTCTTGGGGTGCTGATTGATCCGGTAAATCAGCTCCCGGACAATTTACTACCACAACATGCAAAAACTGTACATAATGCTTCTTTACCCCTATTTACTTTTCTTGATACACCGGATAACCCTCTACAGCCAGACTTTACAGAATTGTTCGGCGGTCGGCTTTTGTACTTGGTTGATTCAACAACTGGTACGAAATTCCTGGCCGACACGGGAAGTATACCCAATTTGATTATGAAAAATGTTGTAAAAACGATGTACCCGAAAAGCTGGGAGGAAAGACAACCCCTAGATATGAAATTACGTGGTATAGGGGGCTCCTCCCACGTGGTCTCTTTAGTTATAATTGATTTCGATGGACTACCAGTTCCTTTTGCGACCGGGAAAGGAGTCCCTCTCAACATTTTCGGCTTAAAATGGATTGATCAAGTCCAACAATTACCAAGCATAGCAACTGCATTAAAAACCCCGTCTAACGCAAATGAAGAGTTGTCTTTAGTGTCACTACATGATGAAAACCCGTGTGATCAACGGAACGGAACCAAAGTCGGAAGCAGTATTAGCTACACTGTTACCGACGATGGGTTGATGGATGCTGCAAACCAAGATAGCGTGGAGCGGAAAATTGCCGCTGGCGCAAGTACCAAGATGGAAATCGCCACTGGTACGAACGACGAGTTGAAAATCGCAACTAACGTCTCACGGAACCTATGGGAAACTGTTGGTGTCGAGACAGGAATGCCTGCTGACACCGTTAATGAAGACGTCGAGCGTGGAATGCCCGCTGGCGTAATTGAGGACCTGCACGAGAAAACTGGTCCTGTAAACTATCGCGGATGCACTTGTCCGGATGACTGTGAAGATCCGGCCCATAGATGCATGGCGACCACTACAGCTGACGTCGAGCGTGGAATGCCCGCTGGCGTAATTGAGGACCTGCAAGAGAAAACTGGTCCTACATGCTCTCGTGGATGCACTTGTCCGAATAATTGTATTGATTCGGCCCATAGATGTATGACGACAGCCACCGTAATGACTACTGTCCCAAAAGGTTCATCTGAAGCAGCTATTGCCGGTCAATCGGATACACGTCCGGTCTTATCCGACAAGGAGTCTGGGGATTTTAAGATGCACGTCTCCCCAGGAAAAGGGTCCCCGGCGGAAAAGGAGTCCGTCGGCGTGACGGTAGGTGCGGGCACGCACCGAGTTCAGAGGCCTACATTGAAGGACCGCACCCTCTCTCCACCAACACCGAAACCAAGATCACCGCGAAGCTCACACCAGCCTATGGCTGGACCAGTCACTACGTATATTTTACAGAAAGACACTCACCCAAGCGTCGAGACGGAACTCGAAAATATTTGTGTGCAATCTGTAGCGCTGGCCAAACTCCCATATAAACCTCCTGATCTGACGACTCCAGAAAACACCATTATTTCGGATGAAGTCTGGAAAGCCGTCTACGCGCCGTTTGCGTCAGAACTCGAGGACCTGCGGGGCCACCTCGGCGCCCCACAAGCCATGAAGTACCAATGCGACATCAAACTTAAGGATCCTTCGACGAAACCATTTGTTTCTGGACCTTATAACATGAAGGGGGAGGGCCAGGCGAAGGCATTGAAAGAAGTGGTAGACAACTTCCTGGACTTGGGCGTCATCGAACAAGGTTTTGCTGAATGGAAGTTGGCTATCTTTGTTGTCCCTCAGAAAATGAATGAAAGACAAAAACAGGAGGACGGATGGAAGCAAGCATGGAGGGTGGTACAGAATCTCCAACCTCTTAATGCGGCCATAAAGTCAATAGAAGTACCTCCGCCTCTAGTCCCGGATGTAAAACAACTCGCCCAAGGCAGAGAAGTGCTTTCCCTCCTAGACTTAAAGAAGGCCTATTTCCACATGGATGTCACGGAAAGGTCTAAACAATACGTGGGCATAGCCATCAAAGGAATGCACGTACGATGGCGCAAGATGCCGATGGGTCTGAAGACCGCAGTTGCCCTTTGGAGCGCGAATATGCAAGAGTGCGTGGTCAAACCCATCACCGAAAAGTACCGACAACACATGAAGCAAAGTGGTCGGCCGGATGAAGAAAACGCAACGCCTATGGAGGCCTACATAGACGATATTTTCCTTAGCACAAAAACAGTAGACGACCATTTGCTACTCCTACGTCTGGTATTCGAACAACTCGCAAAAATGAAATTGACTGTCAGCATCAACAAATGCTTCATTGGGAAACGGAGGGTAAACCTGCTGGGGGCGACGTTGACGGGTAAAGAAATCGAGGTTCAGCCCGAACGGATAAGGGCTCTACAAGAACTCTCGCCACCCCACAACATATATGAACTACGGGGATGGATTGGCGCTCTCCGTTACATCTCCGAGCATATCCCGGAACTAAGCCTAAAACTGGCTAAATTCGATGCACTAACTGGTAACGTCCCGGCGACTCAGGGCAGAGTAACACCGGTCCTTTGGACCGATGAACTACTGCAAGACTACAAAGTGGCACAGGCTTCCCTCGACGATACCAAGGTACTGTATCACCTGGATCCGGAGCTTCCCCTTTTTGTGGAAACGGATGCGTCGGACGTTGGGTTCGGGTCAGTGATTTTTCAGACGGAAGAGGGCAGTAAACCACCGTTTAAAGACGTATACCCGATAGCTTATTACAGCCAGAAATGGGTAACTCCAGCGGCAAAAGCCTATGATCCATGTACGAAGGAACTAAAAGCCCTAAAAGACTCGGTAGAAAAATGGCAGTCGATGCTGCGTGCCCTACCCTTTACGATAATCACGGATAACACCGGGGTGTTCGGACTCCTTAAAAGGATGACGGACAAGGCAAAGAATCCTAGTTCAGAACCCCTGATTCAAAGATGGCTCAACCATCTGTCGGGATTCCAAATAAAGGAGGTAATCCATTTGAGCACACTACAAGTATTCACGTCGGATGGGTTGTCCCGATCCTACTGGATGGAGATGGCCGCGGGAGACGACGACCCGCATGTTTGGGCCACAATTCCGAGGAAGAGAGAATCTTGGTATACGCTGAAAATGCCCCGCGGAGAGAAAATACAACGGGCATTGATGTTTCACTGCCGGCACGAAAATTGCGATGACGTGATGAACGGGTACCATCCTTGGGAAGACACCTGCCGCGTAGTCCGCGAGAAGCTCGGTGTACCAATGGATATCTAGGAGATAAAATCCATCATGGGAAAATGTGACAGAGCAGTAATCTCGGAATCGGGACTCGCCGCCGCACATGGGCATACTAGGGGCATGCCTCCGCCGTATAAGGAATACGGTGGGAACGAAGTACTGTACCATATGACTACCAAGGAAAATGCAAAGCACATCATGTTTTTGGGTATCGAGCGGATAAATAGGAGATTTATCCACTTGAGCAAGACGAAAACAAACAAGTCGAGAATGCGCAACATGGCTCTCCGCATGAAAGCCGCAGACTTGAGAAACAAAGGAATCAAATTGTTACAATCACAAAACCCAGAGGTGGTGCTGTGTAAAGGACCGATACCCGCCAAAATCTTATCCGTTGTCATCTATCCACTTGAGCAAGACGATAACAAACAAGACAAGAATGCGCAGTGCGGCTCTCCGCATGAAAGCCGATGACCTAAGAGAACAAGGCCTCAAATTGTTACAATCACAAAACCCAAATGTCGTGCTGTGTAAAGAACCGATTCCCGCCGTAATCTTACAGAAAGATTAGGACGTACGGCGGCGTGTGCAAAAACCCGAAAAATGAGAGCGGGCGGAACAAACTCAAACCTCGTAACTAATTATATGCTGAGTCAACATTTTCTGAAAAGACATTCGAGAGAATACAAAAGGAAAAAGGCAAAAAAGAGAAAGTGCGCCCTCTGAAAATGATGAGTGTTCATGGGGAAACATTAAAGTAGACGTGTTCTCCATAACCGGGAAATGCCGGCGTATGGTTCACAAGTTCCTTATTTTTAGTCAACGCCACTAAATTCAAACTCAGTAGATCATGACGTAAAATAATGTAAACTAGATCTACCTGCTGATATCACACGGCATATATCGTAGTTAAACCTACCTGGCTAATTTGCTGAGCCCCAACACTTTTTTGTCCGGAAGGTATCCTATGGCTACCTGAGAAGCACCTCATTGAAAAAATGACAATGGGCTTTTTTCAGTAATGGCAGTATTTACCTTACCCATGAAGGGTACAAGATGGTATTCACACATCGAAAATACTTCTATATCCTTCACAACAACGATTTCATCGTGATCTTCCTCAAAAACCGCATCGTTTATGATGTCTGAAAAATTTAGTCACTGGTAATAGAATATTCACCTCAATACATTTCTTCACGTTCTTTGAAGCTGTTCGATTGACTCTCGTCGGGAAGAATTGGCAATAAAAGGGTGAATACAAATTGTAAAATTGACGCGGAGCAGTACGATATAAATCATTACGACGTAATATTATGTTATCAGCTGTTAAAGCCGGCTTTGCACAGGAACAATGATACAAGTGAAGCAATGGTATTTGATACGTCAACACGAAGCATTCTGAAATTTCCAAGTTATGAAGGGATTCGTTTTGCCGGCCTAAATTTGGTTTAAGGCAGGGGTGGGCAAACTTTTGAGCTCGCGGGCCGCATTCAACATATGAATCCATTCGCGGGCCGCAGTATATAAAATTGGGATTATAAACCAAAACGCAATGTTGGTATTTCATTATATAGTGAGGACAATGACACAATATATATGCTTATTTAAAACAATCCAAACATTGCTTTGATGATATCGTACACGCGTCAGAAACAGTGGCGAGATTTAATAGGCTGGTCGACCTCAATAACCAATTTGTCAAAACTATAGAGATGAAAATCGGTTATCCCGATTCTTAAAACAGGATTGAAATTTAAATCTGTGAGCAGTGATCTGGTCATTGATTTAATAATTCCACTTTTGGATCAATTCATGACACACAATGCTGACAGAATCATAACCATGTTAGCTTCATACACGCTTCTACTATGTGCAGATAAAATATAAATACCCTAATTCTGCGCATATAGAGAATGAATCTACCTAAGACACGTGCGAATCGTTTTTTATAAGCATATCACTGAAATAATTAAAACCGGAATGGCCAATCTGATATCACACTAGTGACCCGAATTATCAATCTCCAGTTGAAACCTTTCAAACAAAAATAATATAGGTAGTATTTACCTTGGAACAGTGGTTCTCAAACTTTTTAAGACCCTTATCGTCATATCACAAAACGCCACCAGGATCCGAGCAGACCTAACTGATAGTTAGATGGCATGGAATGTTACTACTGTGGATGAGAGATTTATAAATTTGAAATTCAGACTGAA
Organism: Botryllus schlosseri; assembly: GCA_000444245.1. Taxonomy (NCBI): domain Eukaryota; kingdom Metazoa; phylum Chordata; class Ascidiacea; order Stolidobranchia; family Styelidae; genus Botryllus; species Botryllus schlosseri. The sequence goes on along the minus strand of ATSW01013472.1, from coordinate 2,688 downwards.
TACAGAGCAATCGTTATGAACGAGATGTAGATCGCACTAAGCGCGAAAAAAATTTTCAGTTGAGCTCGGCTTCCCGGCCCGTTCAGATGCTTTCACGCCCCCAAGGGGGGTGTACCCCCAGTTTGAGAACGACTGCCTTAGAATTTTCATGCTGAAAGATACTAAGAAAAAGTTAAATCAAGTCCCATCATTAATTCGATTTTTAGTACGCATTTTATCAATGTTTATCATAAGTTTCTTTAGACTCTTGCGGGCCGCACAGAACGGTGTGGAGGGCCGCATGCGGCCCGCGGGCCGTAGTTTGCCCACCCCTGGTTTAAGGCGTTAGGCTACCCCTCGAAACATAAAATTAGTCATACGCTCTTAACCTTCAAACTTAGGAAGCAATCTTACTAAAATTTGGACTCGAGATGCTTGGGCAGACATATCAACTTTTCTAAAAATTCTGTGGAAAATTATCGACGTTTTTTTACTGTCATTGAACTTTATGATTTTTGAAAATAATTTTTCGCAAATCGTTTCATGGAAATATTTTCAGAGTTTTTCCGCGACACTCTTTGTGGATTTAACTCATTTCAAAGAACCAGCTCAAACGTTTTTTTTTTCATCTGAGCAAGAAGAATCCAGATAAAAAAATTTCAGGAGAGATTTGAAAAATTGCTGATTTTTTACTTTGACCAACCCACAGGGGTTGACCCCCCACTTACACTCAAAAGGAACTTTATACTCCGGTTCAGCATCCTAAGATATATTGACCCTTAAATTTTAAAGTTTCTCGGATAATTGCATCTGCCTCAAAAAGGATTCATGCCTTTCAAGCTATGAAAAATCAAAATTTCGAGAAAAAGTCATTTCAATTTCGTAACATATAAAAGTCACACTATGTCTTCTAAACCGTGAATTTGAACACAGTTTGTGCGCACCAATACGCCGCACGAGAACATGTTTTCCTGTTCCTTTCCAGTTTTCGACTTTCTTGGACCTTGGATGAACTTTGCTAACAACTCAAGAATAGGACAGGTTGTCAACATTATGCCACGGGACAGATGTCAGCAGATGAAATAATTCCCTACATTTCAATGATAATATAATTTTTATATCAATAGATGGCCCGATACTGGGAAAGGTTTTAAAATTCAGTAAGTACCGGAAAATGATCATCTACTTCCCAATTTTCAAAATTTGAACGGACAGTAATTCAACCACATCCATTTATGCCACAGACCTTATAGTTAGTGCGGATCGAATAATAGATGGACAGGTCCGATAGTCGCATGTTACGTCGCACGCGAGCATTACGGTCGAATAAAGCCTAAAAATGCAATCTAAATTTGACGAACCCAGACACGGACGGGGCTCAGGCACTTCCGGTCTCAAAAGCGATTTTTCTCCGTAGGACTATAGTGAGTTTGGCTCCAATTACATATTCCGAAAAATCTTATCAGACATGGAAGAAAAAAATTGCAAATCTGGAAATTTTAGTAGATTCTTGACTAATACAAGCTACAACTATGTCCGTGACAAAAAAAAAATCCGAATTAGGATCACTGATCGTTTGTTAAGGTTTTATTAATACCAAATCACCCAAAATAACAAATTCACCATGAGACTAGCTTCTTTGGAAGGAAATGCCATGTTGACAATTTGACAACGTGTATTCCGATAAAGTTACCTAAAATTGCTGTCCTGAGAAAGGTTGATAAAGATTGCCCCCAATACATTTAGATGCCGAGTGACGAGTTGAAAAATGTAGAACCAGCCAGTGCTTTAGTTAGAATAGTTCAAACCGAATGTTGTAATAGATGTAAAGAAATACATATTTCGATCAACATTCTATTACAAGTAATTTGACTGTTCTGTACCACGAAGCATTTATTATTGTCAGCAGCATTTGATTGGATACCAATACGATTATGCGAAGACGGATGCCAATAAAGTTACGCGAAGACGGAACTGCAGCAAACAGAGGCGTCTCGGACTGTTACTAATGCTGCGCACAATGATTCGAGTATTCGAACGGAACAAGTATTTATATTTTTGATTCGAGCCGAGTACAGTGACAGATTGTTCATTCGAAAACTGAAATCATATGCTCCTGGCAGTAGTGTAGTAGATCGCTCGTGATGTGGCAGGGGCTCTTATGGGCGCGGTCGCATGCGGCTTGGAAAACTCGTGGTGGCATGCGGCTATTTCGTCTTATGGGTGCGGTGGCGAGCGGCTATTGTGTCTTATGGGTGCGGTGGCAAGCGGCTCTTATTTCTTATGGCGGAGGTCGCAAGCGGCTGGGAAACCCGGGGTGGCAAGCGGCTTTTATGTCTTATGGCGGGGGCGGCAAGCGGCTATTGTGTCTTGTGGTCGAACGGTAACCCTTTTCAGTATAGACTGCGGTCGCAAGCGGCTTCGTTGTTGGCATGTCGTACTTCGTGTTGAATATGTATCAAGTAAATAGTCATGTAAATGAACCTTTGTTAATGTGTATATCGTCGTGTATTCTTACAAGGTCTCTACTGATTCACCATGTGTTCTTATGGGCGCGGTCGTGATTCGTACTTTCAGGCATCTCTCGGGTGGTGTTGAATATGTACGAGTCGCCAACAATAACCGCGCAAACGGAAACGCTGTTTGTTGTGAGGATTAAGCAGTGCGTGCGACCTATATTTCGAATGACCTGCGCGCTGAATTGTTGCC
>ATSW01013471.1:0-14699 GCA_000444245.1 Botryllus schlosseri | reverse complement strand
AGTGCAGAACCTACCAAGGTTCGTTTGTGAACGTGAACCTGTAAATTTCTGCGGTGCACACACAGAATGCGAACGTGAATCTCACGTTCACACCACCCCTAGTAGCTGATTTGTATTTCCAATAGTGGTAACCGCGGTTTTAAGTCTGCTAGGTACAAACGACGTGTTTACCGCAAGTATGATTGTGTGATTTTAGGAGAAAAATTTTCAAAATTTTGTCATTCAGGAATGAACATCCATAGAAAATAGCAATAGTAATAGAAGGTTTCACAATTTTTTTTCACTCATCCTGGCGAAAGATGAGGTACTGCCTCACTTGCCTAATCTGACCCGTCGTCACTGATGTACCACAGCTTAGAGTGGGTAGCCCTATATACTGCTGTAGCGACCATGTTTGGCTCCACCTACGCATGTGATCATGGGGTCTCGCATTTAAAATTAGCATCACGACAAACCTACGTTCTCTTAAGTCAAGTTTGGCATGCTTAAATAAGGCAACCAGCATGATTAGTATGAGTTTTTATAGAGAAAATGTGGCGCACACGACGAATACCATGTAGTGAGTTTGAGTTGGTGCTACCATGACGTCTCGAATTTTCAATTGTTCAACAGTTGATTGACATGTATGGCTCTTTCAGAGTTAAAATGAAAAAATAGGGCCAATAGGGCTTTTCGGAAAAAAAGGTAACCGACGCCTGCTCTACATTGATGATGATTATTTTATAAACATTATATTCATCATGGCTTTTGCGTTCCGTGTTGAAACACATGAAGAAAACTGAATTTTCCTGGTTACAGGCAAAAAGAAGCTGCAAGTATTTCATAATGAGAGAAAATCGGATCTGCTGTTAAACAACCCCGTTACTGATGGCACGTGGGACTTGGATGCCGCTCTGGAATACTTCGGCTACAATGACCCGAACGATTGTAACTTCAAAGATATGTGCTCTTTGGATCCCAGCTCAACGGCCTCGCCTATGTGAGGATCAGCTGTTCCGGGTTCGTTCGATTAAATTTTAACTCATGTCAACAAAATATGATGTTCATCATATTTCGGAAATTCCAGACCGCCATGGAATCATCATCTTGCTGGAAGATTGGATAGAAGACCAAGTCGACCAATGACATCGCGAATCCGTTACTGATTTTCATATGTTAAATAAACTAAACTGCTGCATATATACACAAATGCATCACATTCGGCTTGAGACGTCGTCGCGTACGGACGTCTTGCTGCGCTTCCTAACTGAGTACTCTGAGATAGACAAGCGCTCTATAATAATTAGTGATCTACAACGCCAGCTTCGGATGGAAGTCTCTTCCTCTGGCAAACGCAAACTGTCGCGTGTTTCTACGGACGTGGTCAATAGTGATAGTGATAGCGATAGCGATGCTCGTGCTTCTTTAGCGAAAGTCTCCGCTAAGGATTTTGCTAGTCAGCCTACGAAGCAACCTTCTAGCACCCAGGAACCGGAATTGAGCGAGCGACCTCAGGATGGAGCAGGTCAACAACATAGTAGCCAAATGAGAGTCGTTGTATCAGGTAAAGACCTTTCGTTGAAGCGCCTCCATCCTACAGTAGTGCATAGGGCACTCTATTCATTGATCATAGAACATGAGGGACCTCGTCCTCTTCGGTCGGGAGACCTTCTAATCACATGCACTAGTCCGAAACAGGTTCAAGCTCTCCTCCAGTCTGACTGCTTGACAGACAAAGTTTCCGGCTCTAAAATTAACGTAAAAACCTCTCTGTACCCCGAAAAATCATTTGCTAGCAGAGCTGTCATTTCTGGCGTGCCTCTAGATATCAAGGAGTCGGAACTACTCGACAACCTTAGCGGTGTTGGAGTATCAGCTGTAAAACGCGTTAAGAGGAAAGTCGACAAAGGTTACGACTCCTGTTCCGCCGTTCTCCTTTACTTCCGCTGTGACAAAGTACCTGAGAGTGTAAATTTCTCTTACCTTCGGTTCTGGACTAGGCCTTATAATCCTCCCCCTTTGAGATGTTATCGCTGCAATAGGTACGGCCACTCCAAAGAATCGTGTAGAAGAAAAGCAACTTGTAGTAAATGTGGTAGTTCTGACCACGAGCATGCCTCGTGCACGAAGGAAAAATTTTGCATCAACTGCAAAAAACCTCACAGTGCCGCATATGGCGGTTGTAGCGTATATAAAACCGAAGCCAAACTGCAAATTATCAAAGAACGTACAAAAATCAGTTATTCCGAAGCGAAGGTCGTGATAAACTCTGCTACCGTTGCTACCTCTTTGCCTACGTCTCATATGCACAGGACTTTTAGTGAAGTCCTTGCTAACGACTCCACATCTTTCCGACAACCACGACCTCGTCGCACCAAAATCAGTTCGATCCTTAGCAAACATACCATTTCCGCTCCTGCTCCCAATGACGGGGATTTGCGACATTTCAGCCAGACCAAATCGAAAGAAAATACTGTTAGCCATGCTGCTAGCCATAGGCCTACCGAATTGGAAGAGAATACCCCTATGTCTTCGTGTCAACCATCCACCCCAGATCTTTCGCAGTTACTTTCCCTGCTTGTTGGAATAGTTGAATATACGATGGAGGCTGTCAAATCAGGCCAATGCAATGCGCTTGAAATCGTTTCCAGAGCATGCCTTAAGCATGGTTTTTCGGCTCCTGCTCCTAAAGTAAATGTCGAATCAAGCTCTTCGTTTCATCCAATGGTATTGTAGAGGTATTTATCGTAACCTACCCGAGCCTAAACAATTTATCAATAGCCTACCAAATACCCCTGATGTGATAATGCTTCAAGAGACTCATCTCATCGATAAGTATTCCCCCAAGTTGACGGGTTTTCATGTCTTTCGTAAAGACAACTCGCTTCATTCCGGTGGCCTGACCATTTTTGTGCGGGAATCTCTCCCCGCGACTGAGATCCAACTTGACAGCACCCCATCTTGCATTGAAGTGTTATGTATATCCATCGGTCACCTACGCATCTGCAACGTCTATATGAGCCCTACCGCAGTTTCAGAAGAGCGCTTTTGTTTTCCTTGAATCGCTATCACATCGTGCAATAATCTTCGGGGATTTTAATGCCCACCATCTTTCCTGGGGGCAACGAAATAACCGACGGGGCCGCCTCCTATTTGACGCTATCGACCAAAATGGATTGGTGGTGTTGAATAGCAGCTCGCCGACCCATCTTAATCTTGCCTCTAACGCCATAAACCGATACTCACTACTTGATTTATCCATCGCGGCAGCCGACGTATCCTCGAAGTGCCGAACCGACGTCACGGATCGTTTACTGGGAAGCGACCACTTTCTTGTGATAACTACTTTCAAAGAAATGTTTTCAAATGAAACAAACAGAAAAAACTCCTGGAATTTTCGTAGAGCGGATTGGGCGGCATTTGAAAGAAAAATCGATAGGAGCTTAGAATCTTCGGGCTATGAAAATGTAAACTTTTTGAACAAGACTTTCTCAGAATGCGTAATGGACGCGGCGCATTCGTCAATTCCAAAATCTCATTTCTCGAACCGAAAACCTTCTGTGCCATGGTGGAATGCGTCTTGCAATAAAGCTGTAAGACGCAAGAGAGCTGCTTTCCTAAAAATGAAACGGACCTTCTGCATGAATGATGTCATCCGATATAAACGCTTGCGGTCGGAATGCCGGAAAATGATACTTTCTTCTAAAAGGGAAAGTTGGGAAAACTTGTTAGAAGAAAGTTGGGAAAACTTATGTTCTTCTCTGGATGATTCCAGTAATTACTCCAAAGTTTGGAAAGTAGTTCGCTCCTTTTCTGGTGTTCGTTCCTACAATATCATACCTCCGATCACTATTGGTGGCGTCGTTACTGGTAGTGACGACAGGTCGAAGGCTGACGCTCTAGCCTTGCACTTTTCGTCGGTTAGCAGTGATAGCAATTACACGCCGGCATTCCGAAAAAGGAAGGAAGCGGTTGAGAATCAAATATCCTCCCGAATCACCAGTCTCTCAGCACCTAACAATGATAACATTAACGATCCCTTTTCCATGGCCGAACTGAAATCAGCCATTTCGTCGCCAGGAAACACCAGCCCGGGCTTGGACGATATCGCTTTTTACCCCATGTTGAAGCACTTGTCTGACAAGTCTCTAACATATATCCTCCGTTTGATCAACTCTTCTTGGAGTAATGGCCTTCTTCCCGACTCCTGGAAACACTCCGTTGTTGTCCCCATATTGAAAGGTGAGAAAGACCCAGCTGCGGCTAAATCCTATCGTCCCATTTCGCTGACTAGTCACCTATGTAAAGTAATGGAGGTGATGGTAACGAGGCGCTTGAGATGGCACTTGGAATCTAACTCCCTTCTCAACGCCGCTCAGTCCGGATTTCGTCATGGGCGTAGCACCATGGATAACATCATGCAACTTCATGATACCGTGTACAAAGCGGTCAACAATCGGTATTCCGTGATTGCAGTCTTTTTGGACATCCAATCCGCGTATGATATGGTATGGCGCAACGGTCTTGTGTTCAAACTAACAGAGCTTGGAATAAAGGGTCAAACGTTGAATTGGATAAATAATTTTCTGTCACACCGATCTTTTCAAGTTCGAGTTGGTGGTTCTCTCTCCAACGTTCATTTTTTAAAAAATGGCCTGTCACAGGGTAGTGTCATCAGTCCTCTGCTCTTTGCAATCATGATGGCCGATCTTCCCCTGTTGGTCAACACCTCCCATGCACTTTTCGCCGACGACCTCTTACTTTGGGATTGCGGTCTCTCCATCCCAAACCTACTTCTGTCCATGCAGCGCTCTCTTGACTCCATACAAGAATGGTGTGACAAGTGGGGTATGCTCTTGTCCAAATCCAAAACCGTCGCAATGTTATTTACACATAAAAGAAAAATACCTCCTCTTGCTCTCCAACTGGATGGTTCGAATATACCGTTCGTGGAAACATTCAAATATCTCGGCGTCGTTTTTGATAAGAGGCTATCCTACAAAGCACATCGAATACATTTCCTCTGAATGTAGTAAAAGATTGAATTTGTTGAGAGCTCTCACTGGGACAAGTTGGGGAGCCAGTAAGAAGAGTCTCCTGTGTGTCTACCGTTCCCTCGTTCGCTCCATCATGGAGTACGGAATACCGGCGTACTTTTTCGCACCGGTCACACATCTGAAGAAGATCCAGGTTATCCAGAGTAAAGCTTTAATACGGATCTGTACAAATGCCATGCGTAGCACCCCGATTTGCGTGATTCAAGCCGAATGTCGGGAAATGCCTCTGCATCTGCGGCACAAGTTTATTTCAATGAATTACCGGTGTCACCTGATGAACCAGGACCGAGAAACTCGTTCATCAGCCCAATTATTGAAGATTCCTGGCATGACATTTACAGTCTCACAAATCCAAGCTTTCAGACATTTAACACCTATACTAAATCACGGCTTTTCAATGGCTTCATATTGGACAGGTACCGGCTTCCCTCGTCTCCTCCTTGGTTGTTACCTTAACCACGTGTTGATTTATCTCTGCTCTCGGAGAATGCTTTACGTGGCGTTATTGAGGCCTATAACCAGACTTGTTTAATTCACGTTGCCGATCACTACGATGCACACATGCTAATATACACGGACGGATCTAAATCGCTTGTTGGAGGGGGAGCGGCGTTTTGCATCCCTTCACTTGACGTTTCATTTGCCCAGGCTTGTTCAGCCGAGCATTCTGTCTTCTCGACTGAAATGATAGCGATCGACCTAGCGCTGAGTTGGATTACACGAAATCGCAACTCGTCAACCGAATATCTGATCATGTCAGATTGTTCGAGTGCCCTGGCTTGCATTCGCAACTTCAACATGTATTCTCGCCATAAGCTGGTTTATGATATATTATTCTCCCTGTCTCGATTGAGGGAATTCGACGTCAACGTATCATTCCTGTGGATACCCGGCCATGTGGGCATTCGCGGCAATGAAGAAGCTGACAGATTGGCAAAGAATGTCTCCACCACTCCGCCAATGTCCGAAGATATGCCGACGCTCTCCGAACAAGAAGCCCGGCACATAATCCGTCGCCACTGCATGGCATTGTGGGATCAAGAATACCAGAGCTCCGAAAACGGCCTACGTTACAAGTCCTTCAACAGTTCTTTTCTACATCCTTCCCCTGGTTATGGTAATCGCAAGTGTGTTAGTATAATCCTTCGATTGCAATCAGGTCATTGTCGATTAGATGGCCATTTGTTCAAACTTGGAATGGTAGACTCTCCTGCGTGTTGTTACTGCCGCTACCCCGAAACTGTGGATCATTTCTCAATTAGTTGCCCTAAATATGACTTTCATCGTTCATTTCTTATTGATAAATGTGTTCAATTAAAAGTGAATTTCTGTATTGATGATTTGCTCACTGATTCTCGTATAGTCCCGTATGTCGTTGAATTTGTGTTATCGTGCAACCTCTATTTATAAACGTATAGTCTGTAATTCATTTCTGTTATGTTCGTACGTGCATCAATTTTTGGAATCACCTTATTTCACTTGATTGATTCTACATCATTGTGCTATTGATCATTATTTCGTGTTACCTCCCTTGTCTGTGTACTATGCTCAATGACTGTGGTGCAAAAGGCCGTCAGGCGATAAGCGCCAATTTTTTGTTTAATAAACAACAACAACAACAACAACAACAACACAAATGCATAGAAATCTAACATGGCTTGCTTGCGCTCGGTTGCTGTATAGCTGACCGTCCGACCGGTAAGTATTTGAGTTAAACTTTAAAAAAATGTTAGTGGTGCCAGATCCGGAGTTAGGTTAGATGTTAGGGCTGGGGGTCGAAATCGAGAGAAATGACGGCATTTTCTAGTAGATGATCGTTCAACAAGATATCAGTGGTACGAGAAAATTACATTAAAAATTAGTTACGGATCACATTTGTGTACACAGGAAAAACGAAGGCCTACATCTGACATGTGAGTCATGTCACGCGATGCGGAGATAGTTCATAAAAAGTATGAACTTGGTAAAGATAAGACTATAGTTTCGCAACAATGTAATTAGCAATCAGCCAATGTTTAGATACGCTGCAAATATTGAAATTTTTGGCCTCATGGTCTAATAGTTTTGTTCATTTAACACTGTTAACAATACCTAATCAGTGGATTATACTGATATACATAGACGCTAATGAAAACTGTTGTGCAAATGAAGAGGGGACGCTTCATGTTCCAGTTACTTTAGACCCGAGGTTCTTAAACGTTTATAAGTGCGGACAGCTAAATTTCTTTGTGTGGAAAAAGAGTGATCGAAATACTTTACTAGGACTTGAACGTCCTAATTATTTTTCATTTGGCCACAACGCTTGATACAGTCCACTGACACTCTCCAGTTTCCAGCTCCAGTCTTGTTTCCAATTCACAATTTATCCAACCTGACTGCAGCTATTCCTGTGCCTTAACCAACTATTTGGAAAAGGTGATGGTTACTCTGGACACATCATCTTGATCAAAGTATTATATACGCAGGATCGAAACAGTACTTCGTCCCCCCCCCCCATAACGTTGGTCTTGGGGTTCTCCCATATGATCATAAACCTAACTTCTGGCAAGCCTTTTTACCATCAACAGAAAGGCACCTTTCACAGTAATTCGGAATATTTTCATGTGTGACTAGTCCCGCGAGGCCCGAAAAAATTTCATACCAAGGATTGAATTATGTGGCTAAAATATTGGTAATTGTATGCATTGCTAATAATTTTCCATCGTCTTCCCGTCCACGTAGAGCAGAGGGAGGTGGTGACTTCAGATATCAAGTGTAGGACTATTCCGCGCCTACGGACAATGGACAATTGGCAATGGTCGACGATGAAATGCATATTCTTTATTTTACAAAGGATGCGATTTTTTTTCTTGGAGCGCTGCGGGTACCCATATTAAAAAGCAGACATTCAATTACACTAAATCGCGCGAAGCGCAAAAAAAACTTTGAAGTTGTTCGAAATCTCCCACAAAATAATTTATAATTTGTTTTGATTTGCGAAATAATTTTCGGCCCCCCTTAGAGTCTGCCCCCTCCTCAATTGGGACGTTTGGGCGCGGCAGTTACGGCCCCATACATTCGCATGTAAAATAATCGTGTGTTTTCGAAAATTAATGGGTTCATGATTTCATATAGTTCTTATATTGGATGTTTGGAGACTATAGATCTGAAATAATCGGGCCTATAATTGTACCTGAGTAAGAGTTGAACGGTAATATTTCCATACTTGAGCGATTTAAAATATATGCTTTAAACATCTTATCTCAACAACTTTAGCCAGTGTGTGTGTCGTATAGTTGTGCTACATGATAATCGTCTTGGCTAATTCACCATGTCATGAATTGCTGCGTCGTATATTACAGCTGCGTAGTGATAACGCTTGCGGTATGCTCGAGGCTTACATGCCCTAGCATGTTGTTTATTTCCACATTTGGGGATTAGCTACATTACAAAATTGTACATCATTCCAAGAAGCAATCGGTTTCGTTATGTGATTTGTATGTTGTGAATATCCAGCACTTTTCCGTGAACGATGATTTTTTCATAGTATATTTACAGAAGGAAACCGAAATATTTGAGGCAAATGATATCATGGTAAGGCACGCAATGTGTCCATTAAATATGATCGGTAACATTGCAGTGCAATTTTGGATTCTAAATCGCAAGTGTACAAAAATGTAAATTTTCTTTAATGACAGTCTGCACAAATCAGTTATATGGTGGTTAGCGAGATCGTGTTTGAGAGAGTCAAGTTTGCCAGATCCATGATGGAATGCATAAAATTATATCAAATGAAAAGATAAAATGAAGGAGCAGGGCCACAGGTTTACCTAATTTGGTCATGTGCATGAAACGTATGGATTACATGTTTCCAGCGGTGGTCAGTAACGAAGTATACTTTTGCTTTTTCGAAGCACTCAAATAGCTTTCCTCTACTTGCTGTACTTACTCAAGTAAATCTATTTTTTTGCTACTTATTCCTACTTGGCCATGTTTTAGGGCTTAGTTTAGTTTAGGGCTTAGTTTAGGGCTTACTTTCCACTATTTTCAGTTTGTCAAGTAGAGGTAATATTTTTATGAAATTCATGGACTGTCTTCGCGGTGAGAAATTTTGTCATGCTCAATGATAAGGTCGGTCAATATTACTTATGTAGCGATTGTGTGGCTCATGTGCTCAAGTTCAGGCCACCCAGTTGCCCATTTGACAGTTTAGTCACATTAAATAGTGCTCAGTTCCTTTTGACTGTTTTTTTTTTCGCTGGAGGTATGTTCAAATACTATTTGAAATCTTTCCTTCACATACAAATTCCCCCTCATTTTTTAAACTAGTTCAGATGTGATAAAAGTGTAGTTCGCGAGACAATTTTGTTGGGCCAGTGACCGCCTTTCAATCCAATTTTCCTCAAGCGGGCAAACTTCGTGTCGAATCTATCACAACCAAGCCTCTAGTGTTAGTATTCGTCTTATTTTCAAGTCAACTGTCTTCAGATAGTGACAAAACATTACAGCGTCGTCGATTAAAGTCAGAGAAATCGCAAGTGAACTTCCTTAAAGTTTAATGAACAGATATCCGAGCGAGAAAAAACTTGCTGAACTTGGTGCAATGTTGTCAAAACGGAAAGTGACGAACTATAATTTTTTGTGCTATATTTATTAGCCAGAGGGTGAAAGAGACAATCCCTCCAATTATTTGTCATTTTTTTAATGAGCAATAAATGTACTGTTTTTCAGCAAGTTCATTTACCATGCCTATTTCTTTGCGCGATTCACGCGATTTAGTGTGCTTCGAAAACTAAAATTGAAAAAATAAATACGCTTGATTTACAGAATTGAGTCAAACTGTATTCGAAATTATGAAAGGAAAGTACTTTCTTAGTATCGTTTGAGGCCGTAAAGATATATCAGTCTACATTTATGCAGTATGCTAGTGCGGGACCATATCCGCGCTAGGACCCATCGCGACATATAAACGCTTCGCGAGACCTGTGACTCTGCGAAGTATGCTCCCGGGAAGATCGACGGTGCTAACATCTAGAATCCATAACGACCGACACATGTTTACCGAAACCGTCGATGTAGATATGACTGTGCGGCTCCGAAATGACGGCAACAAATAGTCCTGCCCATGAAATCTAAGCCCCGCGGTACAAATGCGACCCGATGAGGAAGACACATCACCTAGTCAAGGAAAACAAATTGGTAATCTTTCGATTAGACTAGCGCCAATCTTTACCAAAGGTCACGAAAAAACAACATGCTTCCACAAATTAATATGGACCCACCCGAAACTTCATTTTTATTCATGACTGTGCGGCATGGGCGTGCTAAATTTTCGAAGACACCCTTGTCATCAGCTCTAGCAATAAATGGAAGTGCCAATATCATTGACCAAATCCATACATGAAATTTAAAAAGTCAGTAAATTTATGCACACTAGTTTTCACAGCGATTGGTGCAAGAACGACAAAGTGTTGTTACGTCCCAGCTAGAAACAAACAGTTTGTAGCGCTCGTCTTATTGTTCAGTCAAGAGGTGTTTGCACGGAATAAAATGACAATTTTTAATCATCGGGCTGATTTTTCCTAGGAGGGATTTTGGCTCATATTTCCACCAAAGGGGTCCACGAGATCAAAGAGCAAAAATTTGGGACCTCGTCTGTCCAAAATCGTCAGATTCCCAAGTTGTCCATCGGAGAAGGGAAGTCATTTATCCGCCAGTATTCGCGGACTGTCTGTCAGGAACTGTTTGCACGTGAAGATAAAGGGGCTCGTTAAAAACCGTTTCATGGTTTCATAGCAACAAATTCACGTCAATTCATGAATATCGGCAATTTGATGTCATAATGCTCCGTATGCGCTCCAGTCACTGACGGCTTGATGCTCATTTATTTAAAATGAGATGTTCAGACACCCCAATCTGTAATAATTGCAATATCCCCGAAACCGTAGACCATTTTCTCCTCAGCTGATCAAGATATGATTTTCATCGTTCGTTTCTCATCGAATCCTATCACAATCGCAACATTTCACTCTCTAATTATAGCCTCTTAGTCCTGCATGCCTGACCTATTAACCCCTGTTGTCGAATTTGTGATCTCATGTGATAAATTCCTTACTACAATATCGGCTGATCATGAAAGTGTGTCGACCTTTGTATAACACAAATTGGTTTGAATTCATGATAAGATTTATCCAACAATGGTTTCTCTGCAAAACACCGTCGGAGGCCGTTGGGATGCTTTAGCGCAGGGGTGTGCAACAAGCGGGTGCGGGACTATGAAACCTACGTATTTTGAGGCTAACCCATTCCGCACCGAAGCACATGAACACATCCAGTTTTGGACAACATATACGGGTGGGCAAAGTGCAGTGCCAACAAGATATGTGGCGAAAATGACCTAAGCTATTGGCACAGTTCCGCCCTTTAAATCCGAGTAACAGTAGTACAAATAGCAGGGCTACTATACATCCGTTAGGATGATTTGTCCTACTTCTTCGGGTTTTTGAAAATGTCCTCCTTTTTGGCAATTCTTCCACCTCTACAGCTCTTAAAGCTAAGATACTGGAGAGATTCAAGTAAAAAAACACATAAATGACACTATATAATAAATTCGTGTTTTTTGTCAACCAACCACAAAGTCGGGAAAAACATACGTTTCTTTCCGGATTTTGCTCCGGTATTGTAAGTCTAAAGATTTTGAAACAGTGTCCTTCTTTGCCGGGTTCAAAATGCACTGCGTTTTGCAATAGCGTGAGGCAGAAATGTTTCATAGAACTGCGTTGCGTGCAGCTGTCGTCTGCGCGTTCTGAGTCATGCCCGTAAAAACGCAGTATACTAATATAAAAATGGATTTTTTTTTGATGTGTGACGCTTGGCTCGCGAGATGCCACTAAACTCAGATTTGGGTCACGGCCTAAAAAGGTTAAGAACCACCGCTATATGTGCTCATTGTCGATTGTTACTGTATGCATCGCTTTTGTTTCCCCATAATCACGCATCCTTTAGTAAAACGAACGAAGGGCAGTAGTATATAGTGCTTAAAATATGCCACCAATCAAATTGTGCCACGTCATCACATTATTGCCACGCCGTGCCTCCTAAAAGTTACATTTACCGTGATTTGAACCAGGGACCACTCATATCGAAACACGAATGATACCACTTTACTATAGTTCCAGCCTGTTCCGAGCGTATATAATTGAGTATATATACCTAAAATTGATTTGATTACATACTAAACTCGATCTGATATTGTTTTATGATAAGTCTGTCATATATGCTTTTGTTGAATTAAACCACGAAACACCTGTGATATCCTTTCAAATCACACATCAATAATAGTAGACGACACTGAGCAATGAAGCTATGTTATTAACAGAGAAATGAAATACCTGAGGCTATAATATCATGGCATCTTTATCAAAGGCTCGAACACGATACAACTCATTGACTCATTCATAGCAGATTCTAACCATTTCTAGTACTGACGCGATCAAAACATCTTCTTCTGTGTAGCCTATGTATGCATTTATTCGAGCATGAAAACAGAAGTACATCAACGATATCTTTGTGCATCGTATTGAGAACTTGTTCGCTCAAATCCACCCTTTCTGTTGTTGTTGCTGGTGCTTGGAACTGAGCCAGCGAGCGATTGCCATTAAAACACTGCGATCACGGTTAACACATTCAATCTGGCCGTGTGGACAATCCGAGAATTATCGACGAAAAACTCAAATAATTTCGTTTCTACTAGTTGGAATTGAGTCAAATTTGTTTTGCATTGTCTTTGAAAAGAGCTTAACAATTTCATGGCTGAGACAAAAAATTTGAATTAATTTGTTTCAAATTTTGCCTAATGAATTAAAAATTTTATTGGGATCTGCGGGGTCTTATACTTGTTAAAATTGAACCAAATTTGGTGTGAAGCATTTTTAGGGCAACCTGACCATTTAATCAGTGAATTGCTGGAATCCGTGAAAAAAGTTATTTTTGAAACAGCCCTAACGTACATGTACAAACAACAAATACATATTAGTTTAACTTCCGTTCACTGGTCGCTTCGATCAAATAAGACCGCATGGTCGATGCAGGGATAACTATGACTCTCTTGCAAAATTACGACCCGATGGATGTTTTGAAAGTCGCATCCGCGGATTCCATTCTTGTATCGAGAGATGAACACTAAATCGAATCTATAAATCTGGACGATAGAAAGCCAACACTTTCCATATGTCATTAACAATATAGACTTGTAAACGAGTATATTCAACTACCAATTGATGCTATCCATACAGTACAGTATGTAGCGGGATGCTGACCAATTCACATTCAACAATGAGATCCTCACACAATTATGTAATCCGATTTTCGTTGTTATTTGTAAACTCAAACGACTGATTTATAGGGCTTCATTCTTATACCAGCATAATTTCGCAGGCCGAGGATAAATGTGGTTAGATTGCTACTTAATCGCCTGCGGCGACAATAATCGAAGCTTGTTTTGACTCGAGAACCGTATTGTATATATGAATCCATTCGCAGGGCGCGATATAGTCAATTTAGGATGATAAGCCAAGACCGAAGACATGGAAATAACACATATATATATATTTAGAACAAATCAAGTATTGCTTGATGACGTACTTGCGTCATAAACATTCAACGAGTTTTATAAACTGGTCATCCGCAATATCGAATTTGTAAAAATTAGGGATGAAAGGGGGTTGTGCCGTTTGTTAAAACATGACGAAAATCTGGTTATAGATTTGCTGATTGTACCTGCTGATATCATAACCATGTCACCTTTAATGCTAATATGTCTTTCTGTTTTTCTATGTAAAACATGCTTTCTGCACGTTCTTTCGCGATGACGAAATTATTAGCAATAAGATGAATTGAATGTAATATGCCGCAGCTCGTATAAATACAAACCAAGTACGTACAAAAACGCTTTTTAATGCTAATCTAATTTTTCGACCGTCCTTATTTTTGGGTCCATGGCGATGGCAACCCTGCTTATATAGTGATAAATAACATTCAAATACAATTGTTTTACCGCTGTCGAATCTAACAATTAGCTTTGTATCTCACAATCCTGCATTAAATTAATTAATTAGCTTGTGTCATTGACTTAATTAACTAGCTTGTTGTGAAAAAAGACATTCGTTATTACAAGCACCATTCCACCACTTCGACGAAGTAATTATAATTAATCTCATAAAGTCAGAACTGAAGTTTGAACTTTTTGAATAATAATTTCTATTAATTTAGGACTTACAAAATCAAAAACTAATATATAGTTTTAAATCGTGGATAAATTCTATGTTACCTGGTGTAATTGGGATAACTCGATATTCTAATAGCGCGAAAACTGTATAATGGTTGACTATACTCTACCCTGATTCAGTCATATGTTATTGGCATATACGTAATGGAGCAGTCCCAGCTTGAGTAATGAGTATATATGTCCCGTATTATTACTTTATCAGATGGGTTGAAATATTGAAATGGCCCAACACGAAAATCGCATTGGTGCTTTGATTAGAGTGATCGTTAATTCTATTTTCTGATCACAAATTTATGACAATCCACATATCTTGAAGGTGATAAGACGATGAACCATCAATCAATACTTATTGGAATTGCTTCTGGGGTCTGTCATCAAACTACGAATGAATCTGAGAC